>VXBJ01004073.1:350027-501729 GCA_013400055.1 Nycticryphes semicollaris
GCGGGAGCCTGGGGCCTGCGGGGAGGGAGCAGCCTTTCCGTTTCGGCTCTCCGCGATCGCGGGCTGTAACGAAGCTGGGGGAGGGTTGTATGTTTTGTCCTGGTGGCCACAGTGAAGTGGCTCCGGCATACCTGGCCTCCGGAATTTGGAATATTGATGCCGGTGTTGCAGTGGGGGTTTAAAAGCAGAACTATGGGCCGGGAACAGCTTCTCGGCTGGGGAAGGCCACGGTGCTGTTCTTGCTCGGTGTTGGTGGGTGACTTTAGGTAAGTCGCGTCACCCCTGGGCCCGTTTCCCGGTTGTAACGTGGAACTAGAAGTGGTGGCTCCTGTCTGAAGAGCCCCGAGAGGAAGAGTGCCGTATAAAATCTAGTGGTGCTGCGGCTGAGACACTCATAGGAGATTTAAGCATAACTGTAATACCTTTAATTGTGTCACATGCTGGCAGTGAATCCACTTGCTTGTAAATAAGAGCCCAGGATGGTACTTGTATTTTTTCATAGGTTGGAGCAGCTTTGCCTGTTGATGTCTTAACATACGAGGAAAAATCTCTGTCAGCCATATTAAGAGTTATTAGCAGGTAAGGTACAGTAGGTATGCGCTTTAGATGCTGCTATGAAAATACTTTTCATAAGAAAACAGAACTCTTAACCTAATAATACTCTTTGAAGAATTAAGCCTGACTTGCAGATGTCTGCACGGAGTATGCAGAAAATAATTCACTAAGATTTGGTAACCTACCTGCATTAGTACGTTATTCCTTCTTTAAAACAAGACCTGGCAGGACCATTGAAATATGTGGCTTTGAATCCCTTTCTCTAGTAAAGGTGAGAATGGTCACCAGATTTAAACAGTGAGGATAACGGCAGGTTATTTAGGGGAAGGAGGAGCTTAAAGGCACAGAAGGAACATGCCAGTAAAGTGAACTTGAAAAGGTTACAGTATAGGTCTCTGTATGTCAAAGATAAGAGACTGCAGTCATTCCAGTAGCACTGCAGAGCACAGTGTTGCTACCAGCACTCACTGGCGAAATTACCTGTGGTTAACCCCAGTTAAGGTTTCATTAATCTTTATAACGTGCTTCGATTTCAGATGTTTACACTGTAGGAAAACTGAGAAAAACAATTTTTATTAATAATTTTCATTTTTCTTTTTACTTAGTGGCCTTGTCAAGCTGTGGAGTGCTCTAACTTTGCTGGGCTTCTACCAGAACAGGAGGTGTGCCTTTCGAGTGCTGCAGGTAAAGCCCTGCGGGGGCTGGATGGCCTCCCTTGTGTGACAGTTCCTGCTGTAAGCTTGTCTGGCTGGCTGAGCACACTGTCTCTTCCTAGAGAGATGGCCTAGATGCAAAAATGTCTTGGTTTGGGAGTGAAATGCTTTTCAGTGTAGGTGTGTAAGGCCTGCATTTAAGTAATTCCCATCTTATAATGAATCTTGTAAAATGTGACCGTAGTGGCTGTCCCATTACTTCGTGGTTCCGTTCCAATGAGAAGTTATGATCTCATTAATACATCTACAAGAAAATAATTTCTGGAAAGTTTTGTTCTTAGCCCACACCTTGGTCTAATCTTTTATTTCCTCTACCCCCTTTCTTCCCTTCCTAATAGTCACTGTCGACTGACCCAATTTAAAAATAACTGCATAAACGTGCACTTCCAGAGCTCATTTTTTTTCCCCCGTGGGTGCTGCTTAATAAAATAAGTTCCAAGAATTCTTTGTGTCTGAAGCAATGTCTAAACGAAAATCTGCTCAGGCTGTTGTAAATCTTTTCTGTAAAAGGGAAATTGAAGTATTTTCAACTTTGAGGGCATTTGATGGTGTTTTGGTTGCGTTTTTGGGGTTTTTTTTAATGCTTTAGTTTGTTTCTTGCTTTGTTTTTGTTTCCCCCAAACTAGACATCTCCATTTCTTCTTGCTTTATCTGGGAACAGCAGAGAGCTAGTCTTGGACTGAATGCAGTTGTTGGCTTGGCTGTACAAAGCAGAAGTTGCTTGAGATGTTGCAGCCGTTCAAATATGGAATTTCTGGAGGGGATTTCCGACAAAGAACCTTGACAAAGTTAACTGTTATCGGCTCACTGCTTGGACGGCCAGGACTTCAGAGTTTACACATAAAAGTTGGAGACAAAGCTGAACTTACCAAAGTTTTTACACAGAACGATGTTGTTACTTTTTCTGATTTAACAGGTGACACAAATCCTTTGCATTTAAATGAAGATTTTGCAAAGAAATCCAGGTTTGGGAGAACTATTGTGCACGGAGTTTTGATCAATGGACTTATTTCTGCAGTTCTGGGTACTAAAATGCCTGGTCAAGGCTGTGTATTTCTCTCTCAGGAGATCCGATTTCCAGCTCCTTTACATACTGGAGAAGAAGTCACAGCTGAAGCAGAAGTTACACGACTGAAGGGTTCTATTGCGCACATTTCAGTGTCGTGTAAAGTCAAAGAAAGTGGAAAGACTGTTATGGAAGGGCTGGTGAAAGTCATGGTGTCAGACAGTTAGAGCTGTTGTTCCTCTGCTGCTGTTCTATAAAGGTCAGAAATGTACAGTTGGTTTTGACTCTTTTTGTGTGACATCACTTAAGTTGCAATAAAAAAACCCTTCAAAATGTTCAAAGGCAGCACACGGACTCAATCCACGTAGCAACTGTGTTAAGAAACTTAGAGCTTTGCATTTTTCCTTGTGTGCTTCCAAAATGAAAGCAACAGACCTAGGCATTTACTCTGACAAAAGTCAACATAAGCTTCACAATATACTCTGCCTGATACAGCTGGAGGTGTGGCTGTCATAATAATGCAATCTTGAAATACTTTACAAACCCTGATTATAAACAAACAAGAATTTACCTTTAATGAAAAACTTGCTTCCCAGAAGCAGAGTGAAGGAGGCTTTTAAAAAGCCAAATTGTCACTGCTTGTACTTATTGCCTCCTTATGCTCCTGTGGGCGAGACAAGCAGAGGCAGTTTTGTGGAACACTGACTATATGGGTTCTCTCTGCTTATTTGTCTGGGTGAGCATGTATTCCCTTTTGACCACTGAAAGTACCTTGGTTGCTGTTAAAGTAGGCTTTTGGTAAGTGCATTAGTAAATCACCCAGTTTAAATTATTTTAGTACCAACATAAGATTATTATACATTAAGAAAGTGATGATGGGGAGCATCAGGAGTAAAAGTACAGTGTATCTTCCATTGGTGGTTCCTGTAATTTACTGGCAGAACATGTATTATCTCCCCATTTTCTCTGCAGCAGAAATGCATCTGTAACTTTTCCTGGCTGCAAATCACCTGAAAAGTTTTTTGCTGTGGAAAGAGAGTTTGCCCTCAAACTGTGATGAAAGCTACTGGTAAAACAGTTAACTCTCCCTGGGTGTGACATCTTGTTCTTAAATGCAACTGCACCTTAACAACACACCCCAGGTGGTAAGTCACACTGGATGGGAGGGATAGGTAATGTTTAAGCTGTTTGGCTTCAATATGCCTTCTATTTTCAAAGCACTGGGTTTGGCCTTTTCACAGCCTGGAACAAGTACTTAGTGAGAGCTTTCATTACCTCTTGTCTTTAGGAGTTCTTAATTTACCATTTCCTTTCCTTCTGCTCCAGGTCACTGTCTGACCACTGGCTTTTGCCATACAAAACTCTTTTTCAAAGCAGGCATGTGCCTTCCCTCTTTCCTTGTTCACCTGCCTCTCTGGATGGGAAGTTTTCATGTTAAGGCCTATTAATAAAAGGAAATAAACCTGTACATGACCTCCTGGGTGATGGGGAAGGGTAGTTTGGAAGGATTGCTCTGCCAGCCTGAGGTTTAGCTACTTTTAACCACAGAGTACAGTCCATTTTCCTGTCGGTGTGGGGCTGCAAGTTGGAGAGATGAACCTATTTACAGTAACTGACACATATGACAGACTCAATCTCTGCTGCCTGTCTTACAGCATCCTCTGTGAGGTTAAATCCTGAATAAGGTGTAAAAAGACGAAAGAAAATGCAGACAGGTGTTCAACAGGCAGTAGGTTCCCAAGCAGCATTGAAATGAAGAGTTTTCTACGCTGCTACAATGAAAGCTGCGGTGTGGAACTCAATTTAACAACTTTAAGTCTGTATTTCTTAAAAGAAAGAATCTGCAAATTGAGTAGCAGAAACTGGGTGCCGTTTGATTTATTTTCAAGTTGTCGTTTAATTACAAAGGAAACCCCCCAAAGGTGAAGATCAGCAAGCGCACCCGCCCTTTGCAGTTTCTTTCTTTCTCTCTAAGCACTAGCACCGTCCCGGGGGTAATCTCCCTCCCGCAGCCCGCCCTGAATCCACCGCAGCCGTTGGCGCCACCGGGGCGGCACAGAGCACCGGGCAGCGGGGCGACTTACGGAGAGCACGGCACCGGGCAGCCACATATCCCCGTGTCCGCCCCACCTCCCTCCAGCTCCATCCCCCCCCTTACCGAGCCAGGGGTTCGGACCGCACCGGGGGTACGAGCCGCCGGGCCTGGCCCGCCCCGCCCCNTCCGCTATGGCGTTCATGGAGAAGCCGCCGGCCGGTAAGGTGCTGCTGGACGACACGGTGCCGCTGACAGCGCAGATCGAGGCGAGCCAGAGCCTGCACTCCCACACGGTGAGCGGGGCAGGCCGGGGCGGCGGGGGGCCGAGGTGAGGTAATGGGGTACGTGGCGCCGCACCGGGGTGAGAGGGAGCGGGGCTGGGCCCTATTTCCACCCCGTACACCCCGCTCCCCGGCCCTGCCCCGCGGCCTGCGGCTCATCCCGGCGGGAGCTGGGGCTGTGCGGGGCCTGGGCAGCCGGTATGGTGCCGGTGCGGGGGCGGGGAGAGGGAGCCGGGAGCGCGGGTTCCTCCTCCCGGGGCTATGGTGGTGCCGCCGCTGCCCGGTTCCCCTGCGGCCAGCCGGGAGTTGTTCGGGTCCTTCTCCTTCTCGTCCCCGCCATGGGGCCGCAGATTCGGGGCTCACCCCCGCGCCCGGGGAGGCCTTGCGCCCGCTGGCCGAGGGAGCGGGTTGTCGTTTCTAGGTTTTTCTCGGGGTCTGTCACAGCCTTTGGGGCAGAGGTGGGCTCTGGTCGCCTCCTTTGGGTGGCTGAGGTGAAGTTAAGTGTGACAGGGCTGCTCTTGCCCTGCTGTGCCACGGTTGTACGGCTACAGAGGCAGAAGTGGGGATATGGCCCCACGCTCTCCGCTGTGGGGAGCGGTAACACCCAGCAGAACGAGCCCAACTGTGACTTTATGCCACATATTAATTCTTCTGGCACGTCTAGTACACATGCACGCTGCCTCCGTGAGAAATGTACCGTCTCTGAGCGTGCAGTTACACTCTGCATTTCATAATCTCCGGTTTGCAGTTATTTTCCACTTTAAAAACTAGGTTTACTTATGGTATGACAAAGCAGTGCTGTGAATCACAGAGAGAAAGAGCTGGCTGTCACTTCTGATTCCTGCTTTGGCTGAGAAGCAGGGATGCTGGACTATAACGGAGGCCAGAGGTGCTCCAGCCGCAGGTACAACAGGAGGCAGCGTGTTGGGCATGGAGAGGGGGAGCTCCTGCTGCCCCGCACACAGCTCCTGTGCCCGTGTTATCTCCCTTCCTCATTCCTTGTGTCTGGTGAATACTCTCATTAACCTGAATTACAATAATTGTAGGTTCACCACAGGATACACAACTGATCTGTAGCTTGACTTATTAAATGCGCTGCCTATAAGTAATCCCCACTTAAGAAGTGTGGGGGGTTTTGTGTGTGAGGAGCCTTGTGTTAACTGATGTTCCAGTCTTCCTCTGAACAGAAGTTGTCCACGAGGAATTGTCCAGAAGATCTTGTGAAGCAGCAGACTATGTCTCTCTGTTGCAGTTCCTCTTGTAAATCAGAGAATGGTTTGGGTTGGAAGGCACCTCAAAGACCATCAGTCTCCAACCCCCCCTTGCCATGGGCAGGGACACCTCCCACTAGAGCAGGTTGCTCAAAGCCCCATCCAGCCTGGTCTTGAAGAATTCCAGGTTTATAAGATGGATGAGGTTTGTTTTTCTGGCCAGTCTGATACTTTTACCCTGTTTCAAGAGCTGGGGGGTGCATGTGCCAAGTCCTGCAGGAACTGTGTGGCTTCTGGCACTCCCCAGTTAGGAGTCCAGGTTACGGTTTCATTGTTAACTTGTTTCCATCACGCTTTATTACGCTTACTCTATAGTGCAAATGACAATAGCTTCTTGTGTTCTTTCCTTTGGTTTGTACGATTCTGGTTAGGGAAAGAAAAAAAAGCAAAACGAAACTCATGAAAGTCTTTTAGTATGAGCACTTGGAGGTGGTTTTTCAACCCAGACTCTGTGTGTGTGTGTAGTCTTGTCTGGGTGAGTGTGACAGCAAATATTACACACACACACACACCCCTACCCCCCCTTTCATCTCTGTATTCTGTTACTAATGAATGTTCAGAAAAAATTACCTACTGATTTGTTCTGATCTTTTGTTAATAACAGAATGCTGGAGCACTGTGCCTTTTGATTTAAAATCTGTCTCTAAGATACATCTATTAGTAATTGTTTGTTTTACTGCAGAAGCCCTGTTGATAGTTGAAAGATGGCTTGAAGTGTGTGGAGCACAGATGGTTTATATAGAGGCAGTGTGGGGTATCAAAATACAGGAAGGCATAACACAGACTTGGTTTCTTATTTGATGTAAGTCAACTATTTTGTCATTTTGGAGACTTCATCTTATGTCCCTGGTATCTGAATAATTTGTTTATTGATGGGTGATGTGGTCCCTGATTTGAACTTTCTGGTTTAAATAAGCCACACAAATAGGTCATTGTGTTTGAAGAGATGTGTAAAAGAAGTCCCTCTAAGAGACAAGGGTTGAAGTGCTTTTGTGAGGCACTAAGACTGTATTTTACTTTGTTATATTGTGAGAAAGTAGGTTGTCATTAACTGAATGGTGTTTTATTTTGTTTCTCATTCCACCTCAAAGCGGTACCTTCAAAAGATGTAGACGTGTACAATTCCTCATTCCAAACTAATGTTTGGAGAACTAGGTCTTCACATGCTAGACTTGTTCTAAAGCTGAAATACAAAGGCATCCAGGAATAAGTTTCCTATTCTTTTGTTGGCAGTATGTATTAAGATTTTATGATGCTGCTTAGTGTTGCAAGAATTTCTTTAAACTTGTATTTATATCTTTTTTTTTTTCTCTAGATTAAAAAAATCATGCATACGAAGATGATCTAGGCCCAGGTTAGGTGCAACTTTAACATGGAGACTGAACTAGTAATAACGTAAACTTTCTACAGGTGCTGAAAATAGCCAGTCTTCTGAATAACCAGTTAAGGAAAAGGTGAAGAATTTCAGGAAAAGCTCTGTGGACGTGGTGAAATACCAAGCAGAAGACCAAAGCTTGTGTCAAATGAATAGTTTGCTTGTCTATTGTTCTAAGCAGCTTCTGTTAATTTAGATGTAATACAACAGACTGGGTAAGTGTAAACTTAATAGCATTGAATCAAGGGCTGTACTTGGCAGAGACTGAGTTTCTGTTTCCTGAGGATGAAGGTGACACAGAAGAAAAACCAAAACTGAAAACAAAACCTGAAACTGCTACATACTTATCTGAATTCTCCAGAAACCTAAGAAGGAACAAAGCTAGTATTTAAAATGTTCTTTTGAGGTTTTACACTTTTGCTTAGTAAGAGCATGTCAACCCCCTAGTGAATGTGTTTTGTAGATTGTTAGGAAATAAACTGCAGAATCTTGTGATGTTCACAAACTCTTCACGTTTCTTTCAAGTCAGAAGGGCTCAGAAGTTCTTTCTTGAGTTAGTGCCTCTCACCTGGTACATACTCTCCGTGCTTTTGTGTTGCAATGAAGAAATTGCCAGCTGAGGTTTTATTTCTGTGTATTTATTTCCAATACTAATTGAAGATGAAAAGGATGCCTTCTCTTTTTCACAAAAGCTGTTTCGCTGGTTAAGTGTATTACAAGCAGTCTGAAATCTGTTGAAATGTGCACTGAGACAAATAATTCTATAGTGTGGTGTTTATGGAGTCCTTTTCATTTTGAAAGCCAAATAAATTTATATCGCAGGTGCATTCCAATGGTACCTCACTTAATAGACTTGAAATTACACGAGAAAAGCCTGTCTGCTTTGTTTTGTCTCCTGCTGTATGTTTCAATCACTTGCATTTCATAGGAGGGGAGAGTATCTGTTTAACTTCCAGNTCCTGCTGTATGTTTCAATCACTTGCATTTCATAGGAGGGGAGAGTATCTGTTTAACTTCCTGGTGCTCATGGCGGGTGTCTGTACCAATAAAGTCCTTTTGTTACCGTTGTGTTCCTTGGGTGGAATTGCATCCAACGTATTAAGCCATTTGCACGTGTCTCATCTTAATGCCAAATGTTGTGTTCTCTGACAACAGAGGCATTTTCAGCACTAAAGCTTTAATAAATTTTGGCTATTGAACTTGCTTCATATTGGAATATTTCATCTGTATACTCACTGTTTAAAAGTGGCTTTCTTTCCAAGCCTTAAAATAGGATGCTATTTTCTTCCACAATAATCTAGACATATTCCCTCATAAGAACTGCACATCTGTAGGTACAAGTTGTAGAGCACTTTAAAGTAGTAAAACCACTAGCAAGTTATACATCTACTTCGGGACATTCCTTAATTCTTTTCTGAAGTGTTTTTCCTTTTTCATGCATTTCATGTTAAAATTGAAGTAGCAAAGCAGCCAATTTTGCTGCAGTACATTGTTGTCTTAAAGGCATTTGGAAGTGAACAGCTGAAATAAATCCCTCTCGTAACATACTTTCAGAGTTTTTCGTTTTCCTTGAGCAATGATGCATGTTGACACTCATAGCTTTTAGATTAGAAAAATGTTGAAAAAGCATTTATATTTTTCCTATATTGTTCTGTGATATAAAAATGGAGCCATATGTTTCTAGAGCTGTAGGATTTCTTTTAAAAGCTTGTAAAGGACTTTGCACATCTGCTTTATAAGGAATTCAATCTCTACAGCAAAGGTTGCCTTTGCTTTGGAAAAAAACAGCCCTGAACTTCCTTTTAGAGGTGGCTTTAGACAGGGGACTTTTAGAGTTCATTTGTTTGAGTTTTTGGAAATGCAGTTCCATCACTGGACTTAGTAAATAAGCTTGACACCTCCCACCTCCACCCTCAGTTTGAGCTCAAAAAAGATAACTGTTTCATCGCACCTAATTTTAGATATCCAGCCTTATATTTCCACTGGTGAGCTTACTAGATTAGTATTGCATTTGTACCTCCTGCCATGATTGTAGTCAAAATACTAGTTGCTGTAGCATACCTTAGAGAATCCATTGCCTTAGAGATCTTGTACTTGGAATAGTTTTATCAGCTAATGAGTATTTTCTGAAAAATACTGAGTATTTTGCTTTTCTGGTGAAGGCTGTGGCGATGCTGTTATTTCTCTTGTCTCTTTCCAGAGCTTTTCCTGTTCAGGACGTTTCATTACATGTAAATGTGTGTCCTAGGTTTTTTTTTTCTTTCCTGCAGTTGTCCTACTTCATAGCTTTCATATGTTGAATGGCTTACTCATTACTACACCAGCAACACGGGGTGTGTGGAGATATATAGTGTCCCTGGACAAACACGTGCGTTGTTTAAAATGCAGGTAAACACGGCTGTTGCTGCTCCTACCTCAGATGGGTTTAATGGCAGGTTGTGCAATAGCAAACAAGTGCTGTGCCCTGTAGCGAAGAGGTCCCTGAGTCTGAGCAGCTTTTCTGATTTTGTTGCTACTTTTCACATGGGAGATTTTCTAAATAAACATTTAAAAGAGCTTCTTACTAGAAATTGTTCCAATCCAGCCTACTTAAGCGGGGATTGTATTCATGCTTAATTAGGCTTTCCTCTTTTTAATGCTTATAAAATAAAGCCCTTTCAAACTTTTAGTTATTGTGACCTGAAGGTGACCTGGATCTTTATAATGGTTGGCTTTTCAAGCCTGTTGGATTAAACAGATGTACAGCAGAAATCTGTGAAAAACAGACTGACTATCCTGAGCCAGAAATTTAGAGACTATTTTCTTGGGAAAACAGAATGTATTACCCAATATTGGCGAGACTCTACGTTTTACTATATGAGTCTCTAAATTCACCACTTGCTCTTTCGTATTTTGTTTCTGCAAAAGCCTTTCTTTCCTGTTTGCTTTCTGTTTCAAAAACTAGAAAGGATGATAAATGGCATTTGTTGTGTAACTTTCACCTGGGAATGGCAACAGAATTATCTGAGCAGCTCTGAGCTGCTGGTGTTGACATTTTAACAAGTGCAGGAATATCAGGGAATAATCTTGGTGAATTCTGGGGAAAAAAACCACCTAAATATTGGCTCTGCATGCAAATGAGTGAATTCAGGATAACGTTAATCCCAGGCAGTGATTGTGAAACTGTTACTGGCAAAGGATGGGAGAAATGCAGCGTGACTGTCACTGATCCATGTGGATGTTTGAAAAATAACTCTTTTTTTCAGAAACTCTCCAGCACTCTGTAGTGGTAGGAAGAAGATTTTAGGAAATGACAGCCTGCAGCCAGGGTCACACAGCTTTCCCTGCTCCCAACCTCCTCTTCTCAGCACCCATTTCCGCTTTCTTGACTGATCGGAGCAGCCAGGAAATGATCCTATAGATGAAACCACTTTGCTTGGCATCTTTAAAAATCTCTACTGGGCTGCTGCTGCTGGAATATGACGGTTGTGGCAGGATCTGGCTTGGCAGTATTGGTAGGAGGAGCAGCAGACATAGAAACTGTCCCTGTGTGGGAGTCTGGAGGGGCTCAGGGAGGTTCTGTCAGGGCAAGGGTTTATGTCCTGTCTGGCTGGTGGCTCCAGTGTAGCTGCTGCCAGTGAAGTGAGCTTGCTGCCCACTGACAAAATTGGTAGCGTGAGGTTGTCCTGCAAGCGGAGACCTTTCTTTGACAACTCACAGCTGTTAGGGCTCCTTTGAAGTTGTTTGGTCAACTGAGTCATAGGGAAGATTTTGAGCCATTTGTGTAGGAGTGAAAAATGCCATGGGAATTTCTGCATGAGTGTAGCTAACCTAGGACTCGCTGAGCCTGGTTGTTGGTCCCTAACATTGTCAGCAGGAGTGAACTCTAATAATTACTAGCTGCTTCTGAAGCTGTCATATTTTCCTGTGTTAGATGATGCAGCTAAACAGAAATGATTCTGAGCGCGCCTGTCTGTTTTCCTTACGCTGTCACTGATTTCCTATGGGCACAATCTCAGCCCCACTCTCAAATTAAGCTGTCTCAGAAGAAAATCTTTGTAATTCAGGTTGGTTTTTTTTTTTTTCCTAAACAAAACAGAATTTGGCAGAGTAATAAAACCTTTTGTGCATTTAGGCTTTTTCCTTGCAGAGTTGAAAGCTCCTCTTTGGTCTTAGGGGAAGCATATATCAGTGGTGCTAATTACAATCCCAAGACAAGCTTGTTGCCGTGCAGAGGCACATTTCTCACTGAAATGCAGCATACTGCAGTCTGCCCGTTATGTGTAGCCATGGCAGGGATTGAGAATGGTGGTGTGGTTCTTATTGTGGATTTTCTACTAGAGCTATTCTTTGACTTTCAATCTCATTATCAACTTGAGGGGGAAAAAAAAAAGAACCCAACAAAACAACAACCGAAAAACCAACAGAATGCCATTTATGCTCTTTCATTATTTGTATTGCCAAGGTAGTGCTGAAGTGGCCAATTCATTGTTACGGTCACCACCGATGGCGAGATTGTGGTGGGGAATTAGATTTTCCATGCAGACAGAACTAAGGACCATGTCTGGAGAGTGATGCTCTTTTGTGAAACCCATGGTGTAAAGAGGGGGCTGCCAAAGCAGAACCAGATGGGAAAATGCTCTAGTCTGTGTGGATAAAAAGTTTGGACCCAAATCTAGTTTTGAATATAATCTCGCTCTGTAAATGAGCTCTGAGCCTTGGGTTGTTTGTCACTGGGCTCTCCAGAAGAGATGACTGTCATATTGATCAGAGTGGTTGTATGCAATCAGGGGCTTTTGGTGGCTGTCTAATGAATTGGTGTGTTCTGCCTGCCCGGGAGCATTTTCTTGGGGTATAACATAAAAGGTTAATCATTGGATAAAGAGTAAGTGCTACAAGGGATTGAGTAATAACTGCTTCTTTCAAAATCCTAGAAAAGATGAATGACTGAACATGGTGAATCATCACTGACGTGGTTTTTCAGAGGAACGGCCAATGTTCCTTTGAGACTTGCTGAATAAGCAGTTGCTGCAATTTTTTGGCTGTGTGTGAAGTAGCCTTTTCCTACTTCCCAAAAACGCAGCAATAGTCAAAAAACAGGAAAAACCATGTTTGTGGTGCATCTGGGTTTCCAAGTGTCTGTTGGGTTCTATCACACAGTTTCCAAACGTAATTGCACTGGTTGAATTGCAGTCAGCCCCGTGGAATTTTGTTCCTATTTATGAGGATTTGGACTTCTTGTTTTGCAAGAAAATATCTTAATTATAATTTCAAGTAGGCAGGAGAAGAGAATATTGAGAGAGGCTGACTTTCTGAAAAAACATACTTTAATTCCAGTGTGGTCGTTATGTGGTTTTGGTTTGTAATATCTTGGATTTCTGTCATTTCCATCTAAGCTTCTAGGACATTAAATATTTTAAATCACTCAAGGCTAGATGGTTCAAGATTGCTATAGATATTTGATAGCTGTTGATGATAAAGGGTATTTTAGGTGAATTTTTGAAAATGGAATAGCATTTTTGCCTGAGCAGCATTGTGCTTTGGAAGGAAACTTCAGTGAATAAATTCTGGATTAGTTAAGGTTGACCACACAAAATAATGCCGTCTGATAAGTGTCGCCTTTGCTTCTTGCGTGGAATAGTCATAATTCTTGATTTACACTACCTACTTTTCATGCTGGTAAATGTTAAATGAGAATTTAAATCTATGGAGGTATTCTTTGATGTGCCCCACTTTTTTCCATCCAGTGGTATATTTATGCTTTTCAGTGCACAAGTTCTTAATTTCATTTGAATGAGGAATACTAGTTCTGTGGGGTTCCGAAGGCAGCTTCCAAAACCAGAAAATGCTTTACAGTAACCGAAAGAAGTTACTAATAAATGCCCATAGTGGATTTTTAACTGGAAAGCTGAATTTATGCTACTTCATAGATCAAACACTCAATTAAGTGAGTTACGTAGTTGATATGCAGGTACATGCCAGAGAGAGTTACTGTTACAGAATGAACAAATGTGGTAGATAAACTCAAGGTGCTGGACAGGCTGAGAGCTGGGGTTGTCCAACCTGGAGAAGAGAAGGCTCCAGGGAGACCTTATTGCAGCCTTCCGATATCTGAAGGATATCTACAGGAGAGCTGAGAGGCTCTCTGGCAGGGAGTGCAGTGACAGGACAAGGGGTAATGGCTTTAAATTGGAAAAGGGGAGATTTAGATTAGATACTAGAAAGAAATTCTTTGCTGTGAGGGTGGTGAGGCACTGGAACAGGTTGCCCAGAGAAGCTGTGGCTGCCTCATCCCTGGAAGTGTTTAAGGCCAGGCTGGATGGGGCTTTGAGCAACCTGCTCTGGTGGGAGGTGTCCCTGCCCATGCAGGGGGGTTGGAATTTGATGATCTTTAAGGTCCCTTCCAACTCTAACCATTCTAGAATTCTGTGGTTCTATGAAATGCCTTTGTTTATTTATTTTTTCATTATTGTCTATTCATGATATTTTGGAATGCAGCATTAATTCTAATATATGAAAAAAAACCCATGCATAATGTTGTGATCTGTCCTTTTGGTTTGTGTGATGCCCCTATTGATGTAAGCCGTTCCGCAAAATTAGGTGACATTTGAAATCGGAAAATTATTTGTCACTTTACATGAAAAGCATTTGGAAGTTTGTACCGGGGTGAGTGAAGTCGTCTGAGCTGAATAACAAACAATTTCCCGTGTGATGGTGACTGGGTGGGGGCTCACGCCTCGCTTGGCACGACTGCAAAGAGCTTTTCCCATGTCCTGGCTTAGGCAGACCATGAGCCGTGGCTTGAGTTGGTATTTGTTGTAGAATTTCTAGTTCTCGCTTTGGATTTTGTAGCTGTGGGTGTCTGCAGTGACCGAGTTTGTTCCAGGAGGCAGTCAAGGGGATTTGCTGGTACTTGGAGCGCTGGTTGTGGGTCCTTGACACCCCCAGCCAAGCGCAGCAGAGAAGATGCATGTGCTTAAAAGGCGCTGGGGACATGAGCTCTCCTGCAGTGTCAGACTGATGTGGCTGGAAGGAAAGTGTAGGTACCTCCCTGGCTTCTTCCCCCTCTTCTGACTCTGCCAACTCTCCATCTCTCTTCAGTGTTAAGATTTGCGTTTGTTCAGGCAGCACCTTACTTTTTGGCTCTCCATTTTCAGGTTTTTCAATGTAAATTATGTGGCCATGGGATTATCTATGTAATAAGACTTCAAAAAGATCTGCATTTATAGAGCTTTGTGTATGCAAAAGGTAAAGGAAGTATATGTTACTGCACTTAATTTTATTTCCTTGCTAATTAATATCTAAAATGGAGATTATAGGCTTTCTAGGAAAAGGATTTACCTCATTCATGGTCTTTGAAATGTCAAAAGTGTTTTTAGAGCTGTTTTCAAACTTAAATGGAGTAGGGGTAAACAAAATCACAATTTCCTTGAAGAATGTCTGAGTAGGTGTACAAAATACTTGGTATCTATTCTTGAGATAATTAGATAAATCTCAAATTATGATATTGCTGCATTAACCAGGTATTGGTCTACAAAACATTCAGTGGAGCTTGAAATGAAGAGAGTGAAAATAATTTTGCTTTATGAATGTAATTGTGGTGGGAGAATTACTAGCTCTTAAAACTTAAAAGTGATTCACTGAGATTTAGATATATCTGCATAGCTGACATAAATGAGTCACATGAAGCATACATTATGAATGAAGAATTATCATAATGAGAAACTGATATGTTCTAGTTACTCAAGTACAACCCAAAGCTTTTGCAATAACTTTCATTGTACAAAAATAATTGTGGTTGGACAGCTGTGGGTATTTACTGGTGTGTTATTCTGTTATGGTGGCAGCAGTAGTTTCTGGGGGCTACTTGTTAGATACTGGAGGTGAGGAGAGGTTTCTTCAGCTGCTGTCAGTAGAGATGTGTGGTGAGTATGCTCTTACCATCTTTTTCCATATCTAAAGGAAACTGTTCAAACCCTTCACAGGTCTGCAAGCTCTTGGACCTCTCTTCACCTTCTACTCCGAGATGCGGAGGGAGACAGCGATGCTAGTGATGGGTCAGAGCAAACCCAGCCCTGATCTTTACCTTGGCACTTAGCGCCTGGATCTGTATTTTCTGTTTCTGAATGTTTCCTATTTGCATAGTGGTCATATTCGGAGAAGTACCTAATGACTTTCTTCAGCTCATTAGTTCTCATTTCTAATAACTTTTTCCTTTTATTAGGAATACATAATCCGTGTTCAGAGAGGAGTTTCAGCAGAAAACAGCTGGCAGGTAATTTCTTACATTGTGGATTTCTTAAACCGGGATACCTTTTTAGGAAGAATTTGAAAATGGCCTCTTTCTAGATTTTAAATTTCAGCTGGAGAGGGAAATGCTGTTTTGGCATTGAGAACATGAAGTGCTTGAATACTTTTGGTCAAAAACGAAGAGAAAAACAGTATTGCTGCCAGCTGCAGAAGGCATGTTTTCTGCTGTTATTGTGAATTTTCCAGGAAAACTGCCTGTCATGTTATTACTGTGTGTTGTTACAACCATCATTTTTAATCTCAAAAGCCAGTTTGCCTTCCCTAGTGCTAAAATCACAGCCTTGCTGATACATGACCAATGAAACCTAGAAGCAGTAATTAAGATGACTATCAAAAGTCGTTGCATCTAACGTGGCAAAAATGCTTTGTTTGCAGGCAACTTCACTCACAAACATTTTTTAAGCTGTTTTAAGATAATGATTAGAAATGCATTTTAGGTCTGGTCGGGGTGTGATTAAAAACTCTTCTTTGCTCTCTGGCAATGTGACAAATCCAGCAGTTATGCATTTGTACAAAAATGGTTAAGAAAAGATGATTATAAATGGGAACTACTTTGGCCTGATGGGATTTTGAAGAGTAAAATGCTAATGGGAAAAGTAATGTGTTTTCTGAACTTTGTCTTTATATTTTGCAGATTGTGAGGCGATACAGTGACTTTGACTTGCTTAATAATAGCTTGCAGGTAACTTTCACCCGTGATAAATAAATATAAAATGTCATTTAGAAGGATATATTTAAAATTACTTGTGGTATTTTTATATAGTGCAGTGAAGAAAAAAATACAAATTCACACAGCTGTAAAGAGAAACTGTGACTTCAAATTTAACGTGAATGTACAGCTCTCACTCTTACATTTGCTTTTGTAAAATTTTAATTTTAGCATTAACAGGACCAACATATATAGAAGTGGAGGAAATTGGCAGATACTGAATCTTTTCTTTCAGTATTCTGACTTGTTCCGGTTTTATGTGTTATTATTTGTTCCTCCTTTGATTTGAAGAAAGCCAAGGCACATACCAACCTTGTAAATTCAGCACTGAAGTGCTATGTGTCTCATTATTTATGTTTGTCTAAAAGCGCTACCAGATGCTGCTTCTCATGTGATGGTTTTCTGTATCACTGGAAAGCCTTCCTTAGTTAAACACTAGACTTACTGTGTGTTTTCTTTTGCTTTTTAGGACAATTATTTCTTTTTAGTTTGTGTGGGAAAAAAGCAGGGCATATGAGTGCGTTTGGGAAAAAGGGGGAAGCAGCAGTGATGAGCATCGACAGAAGTGACACTTGTTACTTGAGATTTCCATAGCGCTAAGCAAGCAAGATAAAAAGTGAACGCTTTTGCAATTTGAAGCAAAATTTTTATGATTTTGAATTCCCCCCCCGTTAAATGTTTAATGAATTCAAGAGCTTAATAGTGCTTCCTCTCCTCTCCCTGCCCCCCAGTCAAATCAGCTATCTGCTTGATGAACCTCAGTGGGCAAAACCATGAAGGGTGTTGAATTGTGCACTCTGATAGTCTGCTGTAACTGATTCCTATGCTGGAAGGTGGATGGGAGGCAAATTAGTCATAATTCAACAGATGCAACATGGTTGCATTGTGGAATTATTTCATTCAATGTGCAGTGGCACGTAGGAATTTGATTTTCGTGACCTAGAAACCCCTTATGTGATGTGCTGAATAAATGCAACACAAAGACACCTCCTGCTCCAGAGAAATCCATGATTAAAGATTAGATAAGCTCCCACTGGAACACGGGGAAGAGAGATGGTACATGTCTGTCATAGTCCATAGTGGTCATTGTAGTCTTAACCATAGTCTAGTTCTGATAGAGATCAGAGAGATAATTTTGAGAAAGTTTTAAAAAGAAGAAAGAGTTCACTTTTGCAGCCATCTATAACGAGCTCTTCTTAACTGTGGGGAGTAGAATGTGTTAAGGCTTAAAAAAGCTTTGTTGCCTCCTCATTTAACTTTCAAATGAGGCAGCTTTAGTTGAAAAGGCAATGGACCTTTAAGACTTAAAATTTCGAAGTGGCAGGTACTGAGAGGTTAGGCCTAGGTGGAAGGTCTAGAAAGTGAAGGTAAATAGGGTATGTATGATGTAGGACAGAAAGAAAAGTCCTTTGTATCTGAGGCAGAGGTGAATAAAACAAGTGGAGGGTTCAGTAATTTATTTGACAGCAACTTGCAGAGTGGGACAAGGAGGAATTTGAAAAGAGAGAGGGATTTTGCAGCTAGAAGATGCTAAAATCGGGGACATCTGCTTGGATAGAAAAGATCAAACAATCATCAAGACAAACCTCTAGCTTGGATAGGAGGGTGTGCAGAGAGCGGCTAAATTAACAGACCATATTCATTAGGACTTGGTGTCCTTCAGTGGAAACTGCTGCTCATCCCTTGATGTTCAAACTTCAGGTTTTGCTTTCCACAGTCTGGAAAGGCACGTGTGTATCTCAGCTTGGAGACAGCCTTTTCTGGCTACTAGAGAGACCTGCAGAAGAGGTGTAATTCTTCATTATGTGCCCAGCAGAAGGGCCTTTACCAAAGGTGCACAACTCTGCTTTGGACAAACACCACTGCTCCTCCAGCCTACTTCCTTATGCCAGGGCTTGAGAGACAGTAGACAGTAGCTGGTGAGCAGCATGTTAAAGTTGCTCTTTTCTCCTACTGTTTTTGGAGTTTTTAATAAAATGCTCTTTGTGATGCTGGAGTTGAAGCTTTCTGATCCATTAAGACGTGCAACACTCCCCAGTTCTTTCCATCCAGAACTCTAAGCAACAGTATTTCATCACACTATTTGGGTCCCATGACTTGTTTTTAAACTCTTTAAACTCTCATCTTGTGTATATGGAAATTAGAGTAAACAAGCAAATAAACAAAACTCCAAGCAAATAAAACACACACCCACCCCTAAAAAAACCCAAAACCAACCCCAAACCAAAATAATGATATAAAGCAACAAGCAATCAGAAAATATCAAAACCCAATCTCCTTTCTTCAAAACTGGAAAAACCTCTGGAGATTCTTTTGGGTGTAAAGCCCCAAGTTCTTCCAGTTCTTGCGGCATAATTGACTTCTCTGTAGGTTTGGGTGGTTGTGTTTGAGCACACAGCTGCAATGAAGTCGGAATGCACCTTTTCTGCTGTTAGTCTGGTGCTACCTGTGCCATAATAGTAAGGGCCGAGAATTTCCAAACGGTCTAGGTGAGGGGCTGCAGTCCTACCAAACACCTTGGAAGTAATGTGAGGCGTATAGCTGTGACCCTGATCTGCATCAGAAAATTTCAAGCCGGATTCCCTGAACTCCTAGCTGTGTACTGGATTGAAAAGCTCCTTCCAGACCGTCCTGCACTTCTTCCTCTTCACTTGCTTTACAGAGATATGCGGAGATCATTGGCTGCTCGTCTGTTTTGTTAAGTGAAGTACTTACTGGTACAGTATTCACAGCAAGATATCTGGCTTTTGTGAAGCATTTTATTGCAGCTTTTGAACTGACATTCCTAAGCGGGCTGTGGTTTGAAGATAAGAATGTTAATTCCCGGGTTCTTGTGTGGCGAAGCCCATCCTGGTTCTGGCACTGAGCTGGGGCCACTGAGAAGTACTACTTGTGTTTGAAAGCGTGTGAGGTCTTTGCAAGGTTAGAACCTCAATGAGGTGTTCTTCTGTGTCAGACAGTGTTCTTGCAGTGCTGCGTTTTTTGGCAGATAGCTACAAAAACCTAGGGGTGAATGTTACTTTCTGCTGAAAATAGCAGGTTGTGGTTCATTGAAATAATTTTTAAAGCAAATAATAGCAGTTTGAAAACATCTGAACCAGAGTCCTGTTCTCTCTGGTGGTATCTCGTGGCTGTTAGGTCAAGGAGGTAAAGTTGATTGTGAATCGACACACTTTTCAAGTGAGTAATACCAGAAATGGGTTTAGTTTTTGTTTAGGACCTTGGTTTTGAATTGAAGTAAGAGCAGCCTGCAAATGGAAGTGCTGTATGCCTCTGGTGTTACAACCAGTAATGCAGTAGGTTAGTTTTAAGTGATATATTGTTGCTTTTGGGTTTATTCCTGGATGTATTTTTCCCGGCTTGGGTGTGAAAGAGCATTAAAAAACGCAATGTGGGTTGGATACAGTTTTTATTAACGTTGGTAATTCAGGCATAGTTAGAGATCTTTTTTTAGCCCATGACTTGCAGTCAGAAACAGAAGTAAGAGAAGTGCTAAGGTAAGGTGGGGGGAGACAAGTTCTGTGTTCAGGAGGAGGAACTACTACTTCTGCCCCAGTTTATTGAACTAATTCTTTTCTTTTTCTACTAGTTAAAATGGAAGTTGTTCAAACACCAAAAGTCACTACCTTCTCCCTGGTGAACTGTTTGCTTTAGAAATGAGGTTATTGCATCTGGTGTAATTGATTCCTGCAATACATATTTCTTAAAGATAACTCCCATGGAGACTCAGCATACCCACGGCAGGTGCTTTGATCTGCAGGACAGCGATGTGTTAACAACACAAAAAAATTATTCTGGCAATTCACATGATGTAATTGAATGTAAACACTGTGTGCAACCTAGTTTTGTTTTCTAAAGCTGATCTCTTTGATCTGACTTACACAGGGCTTTGAATTGCTGTACATTTTTTCATCATCCCATTTGGAAGTATTTCTCTGATACTCGTCTGAAGTTTTGTATCAGTTTTGTCAATATAAAACAACTACTGCACATTCACTGCTATACTCCAGCTATTTCTGGGTTGAAAGATATATAGCTGTTTAAAAACTGTACAGCAATAATTTCAGAAGAGTAAATGGAAAAGTGGCATCATTTTTGAAGTTACAGATTTAAAATACTGACAGGAGGGGCTTTAAATTACCGATAAAGGCAGCAGAGGCAAAGGAAAGTTATTAATCTGCACTTCATGAAATAAAAAGGCATAAATCTTATCTGGTGGAAATGGTAAGATGTGAATTGGTTTTGTGCTGTGGTGGAGGTACGTCATAGACAGGATTTGGCTGAAAATTATAGCCATTTAGTATCTGAAAGTTTTGTATAGTGATCTTAAATGCATGACTCACTAGCAAAAATGTATCTTCTCACATTTTCAGTGTCATTCCACTTACTAATCTCTTCACAGTGGGATGCGAGCTGTTGTCTGACTGGCTCACCCTGACAATGGTACTTAGAAAAAAACATAAAAGCTTGTATATACACAGCACAAAAAGAGTTAGCCAGCAGTTAGCTTGCTGCTGAGATTCTTTTACTTTCTGTGTTAGTTTATATCCCTGAGGCATTTTGAGAGCAAGGTTAATAATTTTTCCTCTCTTTTTAAGATCTCAACTCTAAGTCTACCTCTTCCTCCAAAAAAATTGATTGGAAATATGGAGCGTGAATTCATAGCTGAAAGACAGAAGGGACTCCAGGCCTATCTCGATGTAATTACTACCCATCACATCCTGTCTAACTGTGAACTGGTGAAAAAATTCTTGGACCCAAACAGCTATTCTGTAAATTACACTGGTAAGTGAGGAATTGCAAAATTGTGTATCTTCCATTAATGCTGGCAAGGATTTCCACTGAAGCACGGGGGTGGATGGGGGGAACAACCTACAAAATTATCACCGTGCATGTGTTTATTTATGGTAATGTTTCTCCTACTCTGCAAAAATCATGCTGCAATTGTCAAACCTAAATATTTGACCTATTTTACAAAGTAGTGAATATGGTCAAGATCTATATAAGCAAAACTTGGGGGGGGGGGAGCTTGGTGAGAGTGACATCTACTTTTTCACACTTTTTGGCAAACGGGAAGGGTTGGTGCTTGGAAATTGTCTACCAGAGCATAAGGTGGAATTAAGTTTGCCACCTCTGCGTTCTGTTAAAACAGCAAGTCTTCTGAACACTGAAACTTGGTTCTGAGATTTTTCAAATCAACAGGAACAATTGTGGTCATCTTGTCTAGCTCCCACTGTCACTTTGGGTTGTGAGACTTCCTAGAACTAACTGAGCTACGTTGAGTACTTTTTCAAGGCTTGAATAGGTCACACACCCTCTTCCCCCAAGTACAGAAAATCACCACAACCCTAATAATGATAGCCCAGTGATTAGTACTCTTCTTTACTAAATGATTCTTCTTCACTAAATGTTTCTTTGAGTTTGTCTGACTTCAGCTTCAGCCACTGCAAATTGTTAAATATTTGTCTTATAGACTGAAAAAACCACTTCCTCTTTAGTGCTGAAAACCACTCCATAGATTTGGTTCATGGGCAAATTGGCTCTTTGCAAAATGCAAAGCTTGTTTTCACAAAAGCAGAGCTCACTGAAGCAGGAACTTACCGTTTCCTTTTCACTTGTCTTTTTGCTCTCCCTTTATGTAACATTCTCATATCTCCAGCTTCAAAGTGCAAAGAACATTTCCCGGATGTTTATGATAAGCTGTGGAAGAGTTGTAAATTATTAGTAACTCTTTAAGGATGCAGTTTGTCTGGCTAATGCTGAGTAAGCAATTGAAAGCTTCTAGGAGACACTGTGACTCCTGTGTTAATACTGAGCGCTTTCATCACAATTGTTTTTTCAGCAAGTTGCAGGGAAGTTAGTAGCTATGAAGTCACTGCCGATGGTCTTTGCAAACACTATCAGGTTGCCATTTTTTAAATACTGGAGCAGTGAGCTGATATTTATTGTGCTCTTCTCTCTCTTTTCCTAGCCTGTTTTAGGAGAGAGAAGATACAGTGCAGAAAGATCAGTGCATCCTTACCCTTTTGCTGTGTTTCTGTGCCGAGATAAGCCATGTTAGAGAAAACTGCCTGTTGGCATGATTCCCTTTCTTCCTCTGCTGTCACCACTTCTCACTGAGATTTCCCCTCAAATCGCTTCATGAATAAACCAGTTGTGTTCCCAGCTGCGGGAGAATTCAGTAACCAGCAGGTGACCTCCCCCTCTCCCCTGAAATACATGTTGGATCACGATAGCTAGCAAAATACCTTTGCCTGCACAGAAAAGGACAGGTTAACACCTAGTAAACCAGAACTGATTAGTTTATATGTAGTAATGGCAAAGTAGATGCACATTAAAGAGACATAAAAGTTAGCACTTTCACAGAAATAGCAGGAACATTTCGTGATCTAATGTAGTGTAGGAAGCCTTTGGATTTGAACTTGGAGATGTAGATCTAGTACAGAGAATGGAAACTCAACAAGCTAAGTTTTTTGAAGGCAATGCTTTCTCTGTTTTCTCTGTGGATTTAAGTTCTCAGGTTAAAAATGCAAATGCCTGCTAACTGTGTTTTTATCTGATTTCCTTTCAAAGTGATTTTGCTGACTTTCAGTCTGAATCCCTGCAGGCTTCCTTCTGGCATTGAGCCTTCCCTAACATGTGGATCATCATCCTAAATAGCCTCTTAAAAACTTGTTTTTTTTCTTTTCAGAAATTGCCTTACAGCACGTTTCAATGTTCTTCAGATCAGAGCCAAAGTGGGAAGTGGTAGAACCATTGAAAGACATAGGTAAGAAGAGCATCATTGCATGAAAACTTGCCTGATATTTTTTTCCAGCTATATGAGTTGCCCTAAGATTACAATACTTTCTTTGCTTACAGACCTTGTCCTGCCTGTAAGCCATGTGATTTAGTAGTGTTTTAATTAAAACAGTTGATGACTCTTCTTTTGTAGGTTGGCGAATACGTAAGAAATATTTCTTAATGAAGACTAAGAATCAACCAAAGGAACGGCTAATGTTAAGCTGGGTATATATACTTTCATCTCCTACTCAAGTCTGTCTTAATGAACCTGGCTTATTAAATTTATATTGACTACCATGTGTGAGTGACAGAGACTTAAGATCTCATGCTTTGAAAGAGCCTTGAAAACCCTTAGGAGGACACATGGTGTGGGAACTTCTTGTTTCTTTCCTCTGGTGGCAAATCCAATTTACAAGTTACCAGTCATTTGCTCTTATTCCTGCATCTCTGTTTCTTCAGTTGTGATGATGTTGACCAGAGTATAAATTCGCTCACTGAAAATAACAAGGTGACCCTTTTCAAAGTGATGGGTTTCCTTACTTGTGTCTTTAGTTTTAGTGACAAACCAACAGGTGAGAGAAACGTGAGCTGCTCCTTTAAGGTAGACATGTATAGGCACCAAATAGTTTGGTGTTGCTAAACACTTGCTTGGGTTCCTCTGCTGGAATGCACTGCCCTCTTAATTATATCAGTGTAAGGGTTTGTGAGACTTCACTGCAGAGCAGATATCACTAAAGCCTGCAGGAGGAGGGAAGGGTTTTTTTGCTGAAGAGGAAGAAGGTGGGGGTTTGAGCGTTATCAGTTCACAAAGTGCACAGTCCCCACGTTTGGGTTTGGGCTTGGCAGAGTTCATTCACTGGTAGTAATGCGTGTCAGATACAGGGGGAGGAAGGAGGCAATTATACTTATTTACTGTCAGATTCTTTGTATTGTGAATCCATGGCCTTTTTCAGCCTTTTCAACTTTCTGTATGTGTAATTTCCTTGCTTGTGCTTCAAAATATACCTTCAAGCTGCTGCCTTAATTTGTGAGAGCAGAGTATAGATCACACCTTCTTTATGGAATGCAACATCTATTATGATGCTATTCTTTTCCTATTTATTTCCAGGCTGATCTTGGCCCTGATAAATACTTGTCTGACAAAGACTTACAGTATGCTGTGAAACTTCTTTCTTCCTGTTCTGTGAGTATTACTTGAAGACTTTTAAATTGAGCTGGCACGAAAATGCTTGTCGGGGACTGATCTTGCAAAAGCACATGTAGCCTAGCAGACATAGTTTGTAATTTTAGAGTTGCTTTCATTTAAAGCTGTGTGAACCTTTTAATTACATTTTCCACACAATATGAGATAACACGTTCTCAGCACAAATAATAATCCTGCAGGGTTATTACAGGAGATTCGGGGTTGTGGTTAATAGCATTTTTGTCCTCTTGTGCAGTAGTATGAGATCAGGAGCTTTTTATTTCAGCTCCTGAGCACTTTTAGGCTGTTAGGATTGGTGCTGTCTAGGTGCAATTGCTAACCCATGTGCTGAAGTTATTTTCAGACAGCAGTGGATAAGGCAGTGCAACGAGGATTATTATTTTTTCAGTTCTTTGAACTTAAGAATATTGTGGTAGAGGTACAAGGGAGGCTGTACAATGTAAGCTCCTGTGCAATGCCACGTTGTACATCCAAGAGGCATCTCTCTCTGCAAAACTGGCATTTGACTCCAAAAGAAGTTTATCTTTGAGGATGTTAAGCATGTGAGAGACTTGCTGAAAAGGTTGGTGTTTCAACTGGTAAACCTCTGTGCAATCTTGGAACTTGGCAGATGTACATAACAGAAAGGCTGAAAATTAGGCTTTTCAACCCCCAAACCACACTGAAGGTGATATATTAAACTGGGACATGAACAGGGGGTCTTTTCCTAACTTGAAATTTCAACTGAAGTTTATGTTGCATGTGTAATTTATTTCCAGCTGTGCTGTCTTACTTGGTTTCACAAAGTTGCAGGAAGTCATTATAATAATTTCTGAAGACATGAAACTGTTATGACAGCTATTAATGCCAAGTTATATATCCCTTATATGCCATAGTTGTATAAAACCATGAATGAATTTATTAGCTTAGCATGACTTAAGCCTGCAGTAAAGCTGCTCATGTAGAAGTATTAATGGGGCTGGATTCTTCAGTTGTCTCAACTGCCAGTATGTTTTATTCAAAAAAGATGATGGATTTTTTTTTTTTTAATTAGTTATGTGGAAATCGAATGATGTTCTTGTGAACTTTTCCTTGCATTTACTCCAGGTTAAGATTAACTTGAGCAAATGTCACTGACAGAATCCAATTTATTACTTTAAATATACAGTTTCAGGCAGATCTTTTCTTACTCATGAATTGAGCAAAAATTAATTACAGAATCTGTCATGTAAAACTTACTTGCAATTTCTTCTTTTGGTAGCATCCTTATATTTACAAAATCACTTTTGCCACTGCCAATGAATCTTCAGCACTGGTTATTAGACCGTTCAGTGAAAAAGGGACGCTGAAGGATCTTATTTATAAGGTAAGGCCACCCTGCCTGCCCTCAGCTCAAATGGTAGAATATTTTCCTGGAATGACCACAGGATGTCTTTTATAAAACTGTTTACTATCTATTGTTAAGCAAACTCAGACAATTACTGGCTTTTCTGAGCATGATACTTGATATGTGTGTTTCCTTTAAAGGCAAAGCCAAAAGACCCATTCCTGAAGAAGTATTGCAATCCTAAAAAAATTCAAGGTCTTGAACTTCAGCAAATAAAAACATACGGAAGGCAAATATTAGAGGTAATTTTATTAATATATTTATCAGACTCCATGATTTATGTTTTTCTAGGCCAACAGGTTTAACTAGAAAAAGTAGACAAACTTTTGAGCTCACAAGCTTTATTTCAGTAGCAGACTTCAAAGCTAAACGTAAATTGAGATTAGCTGCTGGGAGTTGAATTTAGATGTATATGTGTGAGGCCATGTCTGACCCCAAAAGAAAATAGTTGGTATATGTGGAGCTTAAGTAGGAGAGAGGTGATAAGGTACTTTTTTCCTTGGGGAAAAAGGCAAAGTAGTAATTCATATCCTGCAGAACATGTACCATAAATTCATTCTCGTTAATGTTTTGTTGATTTTTTTTTTTTAATGCAAACTATAATATTCAGTAGAATTGTCAATTTTAGTTTCCAGATCTCTTTGGGAGGTGTCTATAAGGCTGCTTTGAGGATCACCATCAAATGTTTGTTTTGTGAGAAATGTTACCAGTGAGATGGAAATGAATAGTCAGCCAAAGATGATGTAGATAGAAGATCAAGTTAAGCAAGAATTCCAAATAGGGGCCACATTTATTATGCATCTGCTTTAGTATTGGAGCATTTAAGATCTTGAGATCATCCGAGCAGCTTCTGTATTGAATTTTTTTCAGGTGTTAAAATTCTTGCATGAGAAAGGATTTCCTTATGGCCATCTTCACTCTGCCAATGTGATGCTGGATGGGGACACCTGCAAGTTACTGGATCTAGAAAATTCCTTGTTGGGACTTCCATCATTTTATCGATCATACTTTTCGCAGTTTCGGAAAATTAATGTAAGATTTAGGCAATTAATTCAGCTGATTCTTATGCATCCCATTACCCTCAAGTTCTGTTTGTGGAGAACGGACAAGAATAAAAACAAAACAAACTTCTCTAAACCTCCTTCCTTTTATCTGAGCTTTTCTCCATCAAATCCCTTCTCTGTTTCCTCCAAATCAATGTCTGGCTGCACAGAAGTTTGTTGCAGCACATGGAGTGAGGCTGAGGGCAAAGGTAAGCAGATAGGAGCGGAGTGCAGGTGAGTGTTTTTGTGACAGAAGTGCTGGCACAAATAGAGGTAAACAGCAATTAAGATCTCTTCCCACCCTGGTCTCGTATTTCATAGGAATGTGCATATTGTCTACTGCACTTTTTCACTTGTATTTCTGTACAATGAGTGCAGCTTATTATTTGGTGGAAATACTCTTTTAGCTGGGAGTAGTCATCAGCCTTGTCTTTGGTGGATACTGTGAATATTGATTAGATGCTTGCAGACATCTAGCTGTTAAAAGCGGTTGTTTGTTTGAAGGGTGCCTCTTAACTGCAGGCTTGCAGAGCAAAATGCAATCTTCCTACAAAAATATGGAAACAACCTTGCCCTGTTGCAGCAATACAGTCTTTTAGCCAGCATCTTGCCCTGCTCGTAATAAATTCCATACAGCATCACGAGACAGATGCTCCCTGACCTTGCTAAACAAGTTCTACTGTGTTGTCAAAGAAACGATCAAAAGTTCATGGTTAGTCCAAATCTGTTAGTGCCATCAAAGCTCTAAGCATCTTCCAGTAAGAGGAGCCATTTCTGTTTAAACATGATTCAAAAATCGTGGAAATGTGCAACCTAAAAGTTTAGCTTGTTATGTACAGCTTGTACAAACCTAAGGAGGAGTGAAAGAGGCTCTCCTAGGTTTGTTTGGTATATATGTTTGTTGTCTTTTTATCTCCCTCCCTGTAGACTGGCAGCTGGTCATATTATGAATCTCATTCTTTACTGTTTGACTTAGCTGGGAAAGTGTGCTTGGTTGTGATTTGTATCAATGTATGGCTCTGAACTGCTGTGTCTGAGAAGTTTACCACTTTATGCCTTTTTACAGAACATGGCTGTGCTGCTGTCCCATTTCTATCATCCTGTACAGCAGCAGCTGCTTTTGCTTGAGGCGTGAAGATTTCATTTGAGCTGAAGTTGTGCAGAGAAATGGTTGTGGTTACAAACTGTCCTAATGGTTCCTCTTTTCTATCTTCAAATGAGAGACCACTCTCTTTCTTTAATGGGTTATTGCATGTTTTCAAACCAGTTGTGAAAAACTGCTCGGTTCTAGCAAGTTGTGCTTTTATTTTGTTCCTCTACAGACTTTAGAAAGTGTTGATGTACATTGCTTTGGGCACTTACTGTATGAAATGACATATGGAAGACCCCCAGATACGATTCCAGTAGACAGCTTCCCTCCTGCACCATCCGTGTTTGTTGGTGAGCATACAATTGAGACAATGTCAGTCTCAGCTTCCTGGGTACTGTTACCTAAACTGAAGTGCTGTGAAATAGCAGCCTAACAGCTTTGCAGCCTGTGGCCTGTGCAAAGAATGACTTAGTAAATTTAAAAAAAAAAAAAACCTAAACCAAAACCCAAACAAAAAATGTGCTCTTCCTGAAATACATGTAGCAAATAAGTATTTTTTTTAATTGAGTGATAAAACAGTATGTATTAAATAATTACATGTCTGGATTCCCTTGCCCTCGTGTCTAACATTCTTGAAAAGTTTGTGTGTGTAATAGTAACATTATAATAAAAACCACATGCCATGGAGCTTCATCACTTTGTAGCCAATGCAGTGCTTAGGGGGACATCATGCAGCAGTGCCAGATGTTCATTCTAAATCATTTGCTATCCTGCAGTGCAAAAATGTGTTCTTTCTTATTTTTTCTTTGGTAGTGTCTGTGTTGGAATCCATTCTGACCTGTGAAGCTATGAAGAATGGCATGCCAACTGTTTCACGGCTCTTACAGATGCCGTAAGTCTGGTTTTACTTGTTTTCTACTCATAGTGGTGTTTTTAATTATATTATGAGGAAGAACCTTTTTGCTCTTGTTCCTTTTTAGAAAGATTTACTCCTCATTCAGAGGGATCTAGTGTGCCCCAAATTAAGCTTTAAAATTGATAGGCTTTATAGAATCTATCACTTGATAGGTGCTCATTTAACATTTCTTTCTGTCTGGGTGTGTAGGAGCTGTCATGAATGTATTTTATTTAGCATGGCACCATGATTTAAATTGATCCAGTTAATGGAGTAGCGCAAGCATGATTGAGATCATTTCCAGATTGTTTCAAAGCTGTTAGAACGAGGAGTCTTTTTGCATGTCCCCTTCAGACCTACTTCAGTAGATTTTGCTATCAGTTTACTTATGAGTAGCAAAGTAGATCTCTTGCTTTGCTCAGCAGTGACATTTAGACTGGGTCTGGGCATGAAATGTTATGTAGAAGTTCTGGCTGGTTTCTTGCAGGGTTGGCTTAGGGATTCTCTGAGGCATAGACAGAATGTATTTCCTTACAGGCTGTTCTCCCAGGGACTCAGTGAAGCGGTAAAGGCAGGTACAGAGTGAGATTAGGATGCAGAAAGGGAGTGGTGTCAGTCCATGACCGAGCTGAAGCTCATACCTGTCTGCAGTGCTGTCCTTTCTGCAATCAAGAGACAATATTACCTGGGAAATTGGCTGCTGTCACTGTGCTGTGACATGTCACCAGCATGCTGAGCATAGAGCGACAGCTCCTGGTGGGGGGTTCTTCTGTTTTTTTCTTAGTACGAGGTGCCAGAATCAGGACCTTATAAATGACAGGTTGCCCATTCCTAAATCGGGGTCTGATCTCACGGTACGTGGGACATTTAGAGCAAGCTCCAAGATTTGTATTTCCTGGTTGGGCAGAGTCATTGCAGGCTTGTCTCAGCCTTCAGTTTCTTCTATTCCTCCCTTCCTTTGCGCTTAAAGAAAGTGGGAGGTAGAGAGGAGGATTTAAGCAGGGCAGAAATGCTGTAAGACATTGCGAATACTGGATTATACAGGTATTAAAAGATGTTGAACGAACAATCCATGCCCAGCTGTATCTGATATACAGGTCTATATAATACATTCCTGCCTATCAATACTCTTCACAAGTGTTCTATGTAGATGTGCAATGCAATTAATGTAATTTGAATATTTATTAAGCTTTTCTATTTATTATAACCATATAGACGGCGAATTTACTAAACTTTGCAAGTACCCGTAATCAGACTGGGTCAGAACAATGCCCTGTAAACACAGGTGAACATTCATGGCTTTTTAAAAAATCTTTTAAAATTTGTTTTATATCTGAATGTTTCATGGAATACTATTCTTACAAACTTGATTCTAGACTCGCATTTGTTTTCTCTAGTATAGGCCTGTGATAGTTTTCTTTAATGAACACTAACAAAAAATCTCTGAAATCTTTATCTCGGAGCTGGGCTTGAGGTCTCTTTCTGGGACAGTTTTCTAGTATGTTCTCCAGAACAAAGTGTCTTGAAATGGACTACTCAGTTTATTTTCAGGCTACCATTGCCCTCTAGTGTCTTTGTTTTGTATGGAAAGGGATTAATCATTTATGCTATTGCTGCTGATACCATAGAGGGGAGAGAAAAAATATTAGAATATGTGCTTTGGTTGCCTTTGCCAGAGTACAGACAAGAATGTAGATATTTTCAAATGTGAAGTTCGCTCCTTGATCTTTTACAAGATTTTTGCTGGTACTAAAACAACGTTTGTGCTAAGAAGGCTTTCTTAAAAAGAGGGATGATTATGTTTAGGTGAAATTTAAAATAAAGTCCCTGGTAACTTTTTGTCATTAAAGAATCCATATACGTTTAAGGGAAAGGCATTTTTGTTTTGGGGAAACCCTTCTCTGCCTTTGGTAATTGTACCTCTTCTATTAGCTTTCAAAAAAACTTCACATGGTCTTGCTTACTCTGCCATCAGTAGAGGTTACATTCTGAGGGCTGGATGCTGCTCATTTTATAGCAGTGCTTGGAATATAAAAAACAGTACATAAAAACCTGTGGAAAACCCCGAAACTGTGGCCTGGAGATGAGGACAGAGAAGGAAAAGGAGAAAGAGGGAGTTAAGCAAACAGTACCAGTAGTATTGTTGCTGTAGTTCTGCCTGTCTCTTAGGAATAATATTCCTTTTTTTTTCTTCCCTTTTTTCCCATCCACTCGCAGATTATTCAGTGACGTCCTGCTAACAAACTCTGAGAAACCACAGTTTAAGGTAAAGTTGAATCTTGATTTGCTGATGTTTGTAGAAGTACCAGGCTGTAGGTAGCTATACATTAATTGAGAGATGGGGTAGAGGAGAGCTGGCTTTATTTGGCTTTCTGGCAATTGCCATCAGTATTTAGATTCCTGTACTGAATTGTATCCAAGAATGTTCTGTCACCCCTTAGAAGGGAGACACGGTGTGACCCATGAGTGTTCAAGTGCAGTTCCTGTTCAGGAGCTCATTTGCATGACTAATGGTGCGCTCTCAGAGCAGAGGCAGCTAAGTAAGGTGGGTCCTCTGCAGCAGGAGGAAATGAATTGCTAAGACCTGTGGAAACTGGTTTTGTGAGGTGTGACCATCACCACATTGTTGCCAGCTCCAGCTCCAGTGCTGGGAGTTTTGGTGAGACACATCTGCTCCCCTTGGGGAGCTGCCCCAGAGCACTTCTTCTGGAGGGCACGTGCTGCGTGTGCTGTTTTGTCAGCCTGGTGGCAGTTTGGGGATGTGACCGGAGTATCAAAAACAGTTAGCTGTCCCTGCCATCAGAGTATCCCTCCCGTTATTCGGTGTTTCCTTGTCCCTGCTTTTAGATCCATAGCTAGGTTTGGAGTAGAAAACATACATCTAGATTCTTCTTTTCTCCTTCACTGAGAGAATATTGTCAGTACTTGGGACTTTAGATGGGCAACAGAATCAGGTGAATGGTGAGTTTTGAGCATTCAAGTTAAGTTTTCCTTTATCGTGTTTTGTGCTTGATTTTTTCCCCCCCATTCTGTATTAGATTCCTACTAAGCTAAAAGAGGCATTGAAAATCTCCAAGGAATGCATAGAGAAACGATTAACAGAAGAACAGAAATTGGTAACGTCTGCATTTCTTTACTGTATTTCCTACATACATTTCATTTCCTCTTATCACTTTGACATGGGGAAAGTGAGTTTTTACTCACCCAAAGTGATAACAGCTTTCATCAACAGATTTGCTGAGGAGTTGTAGAACAGCTGTTGATTGTATGGAGTTTAACTGGTTTAAGTGGTGCAGCTTCACAGGCAGCGTCTCCTAAGTGAAAGGATCATTTTAACTGCAGTATTGAGGCTCCAGCCACTACCAGCAGCAGTAAAGATAAAAACTGAAAATGGAAAAAGGAAACTAAATACATGGAGTGACTACAGTGTGTGTTCTTGCACGCCAAACATATGCCTTGTCTGAGAACATTTAAGATCTTAACATGGTTTTTATCTGTTTTCCCTTCATTTTGAAGATTCACCAGCACAGGAGACTGACAAGAGCTCAATCTCATCACGGCTCTGAAGAAGAAAAAAAGAAAAGGAAGGTCTTAGCACGAAAAGTAAGCAATCTTTAAATAGGTTTCTCACGCAGAAAAAGACATGTATCTTTTCTGAATGTTTAGCACGCACAGCCACAGGTGTGCTGCTCTATTCTGTCCTGTGTTTTTCTGTACTATTTCCTGGTTTTCACTTCTGTAGCTGAGCAACACACTTCCTAAGAGCTTTAAGTTACAATGGTAGCTGATTTGCGTATTGGTTTAAGCTGTTTGAGGCTGCTCTATGAAAACAGGCTTTTTTAGCACCTCATGCACCGATGACAGCCTGGCTGCTTCCTGCTGCCCACTGTTTTCAGCCTGCTCCTGCGGCACACTGTCTGTGTTTCTCTGCCTTTTTGTGGGTCAGTTTTCTGCCTTTCCCTTGTGGACACTCCAGAGGACACTGTTTGCCTGGAGGTATCCGAGTGCAGAAAAAAAAAACAGTATCTTTATTCTGTGCAGCACGTGTGGGTGTGGGGAGAGGGATGTTGGGCATTAAACCTCGTGTGATGCAGTGGATGGTTGTTACAAATCTGTGGGTCAGTTTAATCCTTATCATGGAAAGCGATTATTCATTCGCACCTTCTGTTTCTTCTGCTCTTTTTTAAAGAAATCAAAACGCTCTGCCTATGAAAGTGGGGAAGAACACTCAAAATACAGCAACTCAAATAACTCAGGTAACTACAGAGAGAAGAGCTTGCTCCTACACAGCTGTCTCAATGTTTTTGTTGTTGCTGTCATTTTCTGGCTGAAAAGATCCAGGGTCACCATTGGTTTACACATTAATATTGGACTACCAGAGCCTGATACCACTGGTTTGGCTATTTAATAATAGATAGATGTAGGATTGAAAAATACTGTCAGAGTTAGATTTTCAGCTGCCTAACATAAAGCAATGTGTCCTCTCTTCTGTGCCCCATTCCTTAAAAAAAAAAAAAAAAAAAAAAACAGTATCTTTATTCTGTTTGACATTTGAGTGGAATAATAATAATATCATCTGTTATTTGGCCCATTAAATAATGCAGCCTTCAGGTAGAAACTCTGTCGTGATCTGTACTCCGTAGTAAGGTGTTAAGATAAATGAGAAAATGATTGTTTAATTGCTGGTTCGGTGCCAAATTCTGAAACAACAGAGCCTTTGACAGGTCTTCACTTAGTTAAAAAGAGTGGTTGGTACAAGTTGACTTGCCTGGCTAAAATGTGTCCAAAAGCAGCCTGTTGTGGAATAGTCAGATGTCAGAGTAACTTGTGGAGTACAGCAACTGACTGAAAATCATCTTTTATAAGGAGAAGTGGGGTGGCATCCAGGCAGTGGCACAACTCTTAAGGAGAACAGAATTTGGACGCTGAAATCCAACAGCCTAAGCAACAGAAAAGAAATGTTTCCTATTGAGGAATACTGTTGAGTGTGCTTCTTATGTCGCTGGAGCTCCTCTGATACAGTGTACTGCTAGTCTCTGTTCTGATTGGGTCTGAGTGACACTGTTTGTATGAATGGGAGTCTTTCCCAAGATTTCAGTGGAAGCAGGATTGGATCTGCAGTCAATAAAGCTGGCCTGTTTCCAACAATCTGTCTTGCCTGACTGTGTTGAATTTTAATGTCACAGCTTTAGTTACTAGACTGTTGTTTTATTTAGCAGGCTCTGGGGCGAGTTCCCCGTTAACGTCTCCATCATCCCCCACCCCACCCTCTACAGCAGGTAAGTTCAAGAGTCATTACAGTATTTGTCTTTCTGTTTGTTTTCTGTTCCCCCTCCGCCCCTCAGCTGTGGTTGTTATTCCCAAGGATGGCTTAGGGATGGTGGTTTCCAAGGATGGAACACAGACATGACATTTATCTTGTGTCAGCCTGAGCATAGGCATTTGCTCTCTTTTGAGGGCCTTAGAGAACCTTTTAATACTGTTCTTTTTCATTGAGTAACTTTTCTTGAGATACACATGGTATGATTTATCCATAGAGTATAAGGCCTTGCTTCAGAGTCTCTATTACTCCAGTCCTGCCAACATTGCTACTTTCCAGACATTTTCTGGCCCTCATGTTGCACTATGCATTCATGCTGATGTTAGTAGTCTGTTGAGTCTAAAGTACTGTTTGTGAATCCCTTTGTTTTGTGTATTGTCTCTTTACCCTGTATTACTCTGACTTAGTTTCAGGAATTTGAGGTGTGACAATTTCAGTGGCTTAGGCTGCTTAAATCTCCCCTGTTCTACTACAGCCCATTGATAACACCAGTAGAACTGTTAGGAGCAAGTCAGAAAGTGGTTTGGGTGAAAAATAATATCTTTATTATTTGTGGCCAGTTCCCTCTTCCCATTTGCTAGGTAGCTGTGGAAACACTTTTCCTAATGTTTATGCCAGGTGGTGGGAAGCGGTGAAGAATCCAGCAAACATTAACAGCGAAAGGTGATAATGGAATATGTTTCTAGAAGGGAAGCAGTCTGTAGGATTCCTGGTCCCAGGAACTTTCTACAGAGCACAACTTGTTTAACTGAAGCCATGCAGGCAAATGTGTGTTTGTTGTGGATGTTCTTTGAAAGGACACTGCAGTCCGTGTGATGTAATTCAAATCAGTCATGCTGAAATTCAAATTACTCATTTTTCCTTCAAGTTGAGGGTATATTGAAGTGTGTATTTTATGAACTTACTTCTCCCAGTTAGTCTAAACAAGATAATTACTGTTATTGTGTTGCACAATGACAGCACTGTTCTATGGATGTACTGACTCGTAGCCTGGAGGGTTTATTTCCAGTTCTGTCTGCTTTAATAAGGAAGTAGCTGAAAATACAAAAGAAAACCTTATGGCTCCAAAATGAACAGATGTTTAGAAGACACTTCTTTTTTTCTTCTTTTTTTTCCCCCTTTTTCTTCTGCAATATAACTACCTCTTACTTAAGTTTTAACTTTAACGTGCTGGAACTGGGTTGAAAGCTTTTTCAAGTTTTGAGCAGGTGATGCAGGTCTATGTGTACACATGGCTCAAGTGGCCAAAAAGTGGCTCAGGTTTGGGCTCAAAACTTGGCTCTGTTGTTCGAACTACATTGTCACAGTGTGTTGGTCATCCTGCTGCCACTGTGCTCGTGGTGACTTGTGGTGCTCAGCCCCGTGTGACACTGTGCGTGTTGCTCTACCGCATTCAGACTGGGAAGTGCTGATGGCTTTGGGGCACTTGATTGGCGATGAAGGCAAGTGTCACCATTTCAGGAGTGCTTTTGTGAGTAGAATTCATAGAAGAAAATTAAGATGCCTGTTCTAAGAGAAACCTACTGTGCTGGATTTTTTTTTTACCACCAATTTGTACTTTCATCTATTCTAAGCAAGTGTGCTATTACTGACTCCATGAAAGACTCACCGGCCCCATGGTAGGTCTTTCTATTTGACAGCTGCTTCATCTGTAGCCTGTATCTCTCTCTTCCAGTTTCCTTTTATTTACTGAGGATATTTACCTCTAAACCAAAATTGCTTGTGGGTGTTGGTGTGGTGATATGACTGTCAGAAGGGGAATGAGGTTTTCAGTCTGTCTTTTTGGTTTGGTTGTGGTTGTGTTAGAATCACGGCGTGTCAGAGCATCTTGCTGATATGACGCTGTGGCACAATGAAGGTTGACACAGGAAAGAGAAGCTCTTGCCTTTGTCCTGGCCTGTAACTGACCAAATCAGTGTAGTGTGTGGATGGGTATGTGCAGAGCCAGGGACACTGACAGGAGGAGAACGGGCTCCAGGCTTACATGAGGGTGTCTCTCACACGTGTTGTGTCTGAGCAAAGGCCTAGAGAGACTTGGCTTGCCGTAGAGTGCTTGGTGTAGTCAGTGCAAAACTTACTAAAAAAGAAAATGATCGTTGGCTTCAGCTGTCTTTGTAAGGATTGCTGCAACTGTAGGATCAAATGCATGACCTGCTTTGGGCGGAAAGGTGTCTACTGGAAATGCAGGCTCTTGTGGGCATTTCTCATTGACCAGGGCTGGTTTTCTTGCAGATATCAGCTGAATATCATCTTTGAAATACATTTTTTAGATCGTGGCAAGTCATTCTAATTTAACTTCCTGTGTTTCTGACATTCCCCCTTGAATGTTTGATTATTTTTTCTCCACTTGCATAATTCTTTGCTTTCTTGAAAACCTAGTTTTTCTCTTTGTGACTATGAGCAGTGGGTAGGATCAGAAGGGATGCAGAACACCATGGTGTGGGTTATTTAAAGCTTCACTGTATCTACTCGAAATCCAGTAAGCCCTTAAAATACCAGCAAGCTCTGTTACAACAGAGGAAAGTTTGGAGGGTGCCATTTTTGCTTCCCTGTGGAAATAAAGTGAAAGAGTTGTACTTAACTTTAGCTATCTTTTTCCGTGCCAGTTGTTCTGAGTCCTTCAGTACAACATATATTTCACAGAAACCCATGTGGTGCACCTTTTCTGCCCTTCACCTTTCTGTAAGACAATTTAAATGCTTTAGTGAATGCTCTTCTTGAGTGTCTCAGACCCATGCACTGTAAATGGAAATATGGGTGTTAATACAGCAGGAAGTGTTCCTTGAACGGAATGGATTTTGTCTTTTATGGCTAATCTCCCAGCAGATTTCTTACCAAATCTCTCTAAATGAGGTCATTAATCCTGTAAGGCTTGAATTATGGCATGTGCAACTGCAAGCATGTGTGTTGTATTTGTTCATCAAGTATAATAATGCTTACAGCATGGGAAATTGTGGTTCGTTATTCAGAATCAAAGTGTCGTATATGTAATAAGAAATAGTCAATCTGCTAGCCTCATATTTGTCAGTGAATAAGAATGTATTGATTTTTGTACTAACTTTTCAGCTAACAGTATCTGTTTTTCTTACTTTGACACGAGAACCGGATGATTAACTTGTGTCCTCTCTCTTTCTCTGCTGTCTTCAATAGAGCATGCATCATTTTGAACGTGAATTTTCGGAAAAGTAAGCTAATGCTGATTTATCTCTTTAAAGATGCTCTGTTTCTGTATGGGAAAGTTGAATGCAAATCTTGAACTTGCTTAGTATTGGGAGGGAATAGAAGAAAAAAATCTGAACATTATTATGGATTATTTTAATGAAATACAGCATCTTTAAAAAAATCTATCACTAAAATGATTTTCTTTGCATCCCATTCTCCGCCAAGTTTTTTATGCTGTTTGCACAATTGCTGTCACTTGAAATTCATAATTAAGTTTTTGTTTCAATTCAGGCATCAAGTTTACAGCATCTGATTTACTTCCTATTCCTTTTAACACACTCTCTTAACAAAAATGTCCCTGTAAAAAAACCTTGGTAAGTTCTTGTTTGAGTGTTTTATTCTTACAACTGCATGAATGAGTAAAATGTGTGTTTGCAGACAACTTCTTCCAACATATGGACCGGAAAGGTCTAGTCATAACTGAGGACTTGTCTCAAATGTATTTTCTAGTATATACAGGAAAATATTTCACTGTTGGGCAGAACAGGTTAATCTATAGAGGTAACTGCATATGAGTGCACCCGCATAAACTAAGATTTCCTTTGCACCACTCACATCAAGAACAGAAGGATAGCTTGGTTTTGATTGACTAATTGAAATTAATTGATTTGAAGATTTTCAGAACCACACACTTAATTGATGAGTTCAATATGTACTGCTCGCAGTTAGTCAGGTACCATCCTAAAAACTGTGTGTATTTATGTTTCAAAGCAGAGCTCAGGTGTAAGAGCATCGTTGGCTGTAATCAGTCTCACAAGAGTTAACCATATGATGTTGTTGGCAGCTCAATTTCAGTTACACTGAGCCCTGAGGAATTTAGCAATTTTTCAGGAGGAAAGGTGGCCTCTCCCCTACTTCCCTGTCTTTTCTCCCCCCATTGCAAAATAACCAGACTAAATTTGAAGATAACACATGGGATCTTGGCTTAATAATACTCAGTGATCCAAGCATTTGAGGCTTTTCACCCCCTTCTCTGTCTCCTCCTTTCACTGGACATGTTACCGTTGTATTTGCCCTGCCTGCTCTTTTCGTGGTCATTCCCTACTGCATCTTGTATGACTACTTGCAGCTTCTTCAACCTCAGCTTGCATTTCCAACCAAAAGTTGTGCCTTTGTTCTCTGCATCTCTTTCAGGCCCTTTCGTATATGATTAGCTGGTCTTGGCCCTCTTACAGGAGTTCGTCTGATCAGCTTGGTGATAATGTTGGTTTGCCAGCCTTACAGTGCTCTGCTCTGACCACTTTAACCACAAAAGTGGTTATTTTCACTCTTGGTCTTGTTCTTCCTTTGGCAAAGTGTCAAGATTTGCTTTGCCACACTTTGCTGGCACTCCATACACGCATGAAAAACAGAAGGGCACTAACCGAGGGGATGGTTTCCCACTATTTCTAATAATAACTTGACTTACAATCTTTGAGTAGTGTAAATAGTAGATTTGGATAAGCTAGATGGCCCCAAAGCTTCAATATGCAATTTATTTCAGTTTGTGCTAACATTGTGTAATGTTGTCATTGCTTAAGAGAGCAGTTAATCCACATGCAACAGGCATGCTAAATTGCTTCAGTTATCTTGGGTATTTCTGCTAGGCCTTGAGTATTTCCTCTGGAAGTGAGGCGAATGAAGATGAGCCCAATATGTACTTCCATGTTTTGTTGCCACAGAAGGTTTTCAGGCCAATGAGAATTTCTCCTGAGGAGTTGGAAGTGCTACAGTCTCAGTATGTATTAATGTACACCAGCAAAGTTAAACGCTTGGTGTGAATACTCTGCCCTTTGAGCTTGCTCCCATACAGGAAAGGTCAAAGACTGGTACAAATAGGAAATGGGGGAGATTTGAGCTATGACTTTCACCTAGGATAACTGCTTGTTTTAATTGCAGCAGTTACTTTTTTACTATTACTTGTGAGCCTGAGAGCAAGTGTTAGTGAGGAATAGAGAGAGAAGCGGAGCACACAGAACCTTGCCTGCATTTTGTTTTCTGTAGCTGAGCTTTATCCTTTATCAAATACCTCGGGTCTCTGTGTCGTAATGTCCTATAACTGCTTGGTATTTGCTTACTTCATAGCAAGCAGTTCTACTTCTTTAGCCATAGCCTCTTGGTTGGCCTCATATTGTTCTGCGTTGTATCATAGTCCTTGCCACTTACCGGTGTATTCCTCTTTGTAGGTCAGAGCTAACAAAAGCGAGTGTTACACTACAGGTGCCATCTCTCTCTAGTCTTACTATAGAATAAGTTATGATCTAGGTTGTAAGTTAAAATTCCCTGTTGAATAGTTCCAAGATAGATAGCTACTGCAGAATATGAGACGAGAAGGCCCATCGTTCCCCATATGGCTGTTGAAGTGCCAATGCCACCTTCATGTGGATGTCTTGTGGAGTGGTGAGGGGTCACTTCTGAAGCCCTTTGCTCTTATTCCCACATTGATGTTTGATTATAGTTGTGTGTGGTGCAACATGCAGCAGCTGAGTTGCACAAGATTTGGGAGAACTGCTTGGGGCAAGCAAGGCCACCTGCCTGGACCTGAGCTGCCAGTTGGCACCTCCACACAGGACCTCACTGCCAGGTGCCTGCCTGTGCTGCTGTGGGCTCTGGCTTCCCAGGGAGTCAGGACCCAGAGGGTGAGGTGTGATGAGAAGCACCAGATGGATGCGACGGGGGTAGAAAGCAAGGGAGAGTGCAAAGGTGGGGGCACGAGAGGCAGCAAGAGGGGTGAGGGGCAGATGGTTGTGATCCATTCAGGCTGTGAAACAAGCACGTGTTACATGTTCAGAGAAAGTCTGGCAGTACTGTGGAAGTGGAAAACACTTCCAGAAAACTATCTGCAGTTAGTGCTTTAGAACTGGGATATAATCTGACCAAGCAGTCATTGCAAGTACTGCAGTGGTGTGGTCCTTCGTAGCATGTAAAGTCAGTCATGTAAATAAGAACTGGCAGTAGGATTTGCTTCCAGTCTCTGTTACTGTTCATAACTCAAAGAGCAAACTGCTTCACTGGGGACAAATAAGAGAAACTGAATCTACGAAGTCATAGAATGGTTAGCGTCGGAAGAGACCTTAAAGGTCATCTAGTTTCAACCTCTCTGCCATGGGCAGGGACACCTCCCACCAGAGCAGGTTGCTCCAAGCCCCATCCAGCCTGGCCTTGAACACCTCCAGGGATGGGGCATCCACAGCTTCTCTGGGCAAGTCCTTTGAGTGATCTCCGTCTCCCTCAGTGCAAGATCCCATTTGAGTCATGCTTTCAGCCCCAGGTACTGAGGCACTTCGGGCTTCGTTTCAGGATGTCTCGGGTGACACAACTCACCTGCAGATAAGAGGGATTTGTTCACTCTGGCATTTTTCATCCGTTCTGTTTGTCACACTCCACTGGCATTTGAGGACTGGCATGGCTAGTGCAGGACTGACCAGGTCCAGCTGAGCTGCAGTCTTCTGCAGCAGGACCTTCTTGACATAATAAAACTACATCTTCTTTCCTCAACTCAACAGGAGCATCGTTGATACCCCCAGCACCACCACCGCCACCTCTGCCACCAGCAGCTCCTCCTCCGAGCACAGAGGTGCCAACGCAGCCGAGCCCGCAGCCCCACATCAGTGCAAGCCGAGGAGCCTTGCTCAGCTCCATCCAAAACTTTCAGAAAGGAACTCTGAAGAAAACACAGACCTGTGACTACAGCGCGCCCAGGATCACCTGAGGCCACCGGTCACACCAGGATTGAATTCCCTCTCCTCCTCCTGTGCTGTCTAGGAACAAGACCCCCCCTGACCACCGATGACCCACCAGCACACAGCAGCTCATCATGGCTGTAGGGCTGTTTTACCCCTATTTCAGCTTTTTTTGGGCAGCAGCACTTCCCCGTCTGCATCGCATTGCCATGCCGCGTTAAGTACTCTGTTCTTTCCTTGGTTTCAAGAACTTTGCTCTCTTAACTGCAGTTTCAGGGGAAGAGCAACTTCTGTAAAGCTGAATAAAAATCTGCAATAGGAATGACCATGATCACGATGAATTACTGCATTGTTTTCTAGCTCTATTCCACCCTTTTTTTTCAAATTACAGGAACGTAGCCTTAGTCCGCTCAGTTTTTCAACACTTTTTTCATGCAGTTGTAACTCATCTTTGTTCTTACTGCACTGAATCAACAAGTTTTGTGTTAGATAATCCAATGCACTCCCTCCCCCAACCCTTAAAGTGTGCTGCACAGGTGAAGGAACTGGAGAATTAAATCTTATCCCCACCACATTTGCTGGTGGAGTAAAAATGCTGTTTCTTTTCATTAAACTTGTTTAAATGGACATCTGACCTGTAACTCTAAGGGAAATGTTTTTAAAACAGCTGAAATGGGAGTTAATAGGGCACTGGGATATTATTCATGATTTAGTTAAATACAAAGTTACTTCAAGTTAATTCTATGGTTTAAACTTTATTGAAAGATCCTTTTTGATTTAAAACCTTAAACAAATTGCACTTTAAAGGATTATAGATAATCCATTTTTTAAATTCAAGTACATCAGTGTTTGTTACTATGCAGAGAATGTCTGTACAAAGTTTCATGTAACCTGTGATATGCAGTCATTTTTATTAAAATGTTAATGGAATTCCTTCAGCAGCGTCACAGTGGGTATATTCAGCTCAGGTTTCACCCACAAGCCAGACTTCCTAAGAACCTAAGAGCACTTCTGCTAACGCAAATACCCTGAAAGGTATTCCTGGCCCTTGACTGAAATAAGACCTGAGCGTTGCTCCTGCTCCCGGAGGGAAGTATCTCCTCCCTGGCTGGAGCAAAGGCTGCCTTTCCAGGGCACAGACCCCTCGAGGCAGCTTTTGCTCTGGCCCAGACCCTTTCCCAGCTTTTCCAACACAATCTGCACAACTGCTACTGCAGACCCAGGCTCGCTGTGTCTGAATAAAATAACTTATTTTGTGCTGTAAGCAGTACAGTTTGAACATGCCCTTGTTAGCCCACGTGATGAGTGTAAAAAAAAAAACAACCAACCAAACATAACACGAAGCATTTGGGCAGGTATTTTTTATCACTGTGTGTGGCAGGTAGCGAAGAAAGATTTGGTAGTGTTTCCCATCACATACTGAAGATCAGCATCTTTATTTAAGCTCTTGTGCAGAAGCTTTCCCGCATGAGTGGAATGCTCTTCCAACTAAGCACATCACCCATCTTTTACCCCATGTCACACCTGCTGCAGTTTGATTGTTCACCTTTAATAAGCCTTGTGGCCATGGGCTCCTGGAGAGCTCTACAGCGTCCCGGGGCTGGGCTTAGGGCCCCTTCTTGCTCACTGCAGTTCTTCACTCAGCCACCACTACAGCCAGTTTAACAGAGCTACTCTGATAATTATGAGCCAAGCAGAAACAGAGGATTCTTTTTCCTCACTCTGAATTTAGAGCAGGATCTCTCCATATACAGCAGCACTAACCCACCAGTACTGTTAACAAACAAGCTTTACCACATTGTTGCTTATATAAAGTGTGGTTTAGAGGGTAACCCCATATAAATATTCTGGGAAGAGACTATACTTTCCCCACTGTACAAAAGTTCCATGTAGCTATACAACAGAAGTAACGCATACAACTTGCCATAGACAACTGATACTTTGTAAAGCAGGACTTTAAAACATGTATTTACAACTTAGATATTCAAAGTCTTCTTCACTGCAAATATTATATCCTTCACTTGAGGTATGCAGTTATCTTCTAAAATTTTGGCATAAGGCATAGGAACATCTGCACCAGTAACACGGACAGCTGGAGCATCCAGGTAGTTAAAGGCAGATCCTGAAACAGAAAGCAAGCTGTTGGTTGCTGTGCACTATGCTTTTCTCTCAATTCAATTTCTGAGTCTTAATCTATTTAAACATATTTGTTCCTGTAGCTGTAATATTCCAGAGACAGCTGTTCCTGTTCATTTATCTTCATGTACTGTCATTTAGATGAAAAGTTTCCATCCTGCTTCTCACACAGTTCCTGGGATAAGAATTACTATCAACAGAAGACCAGATGACACCGTGAAAATCTCTAGAGAGAGACAGCAAAGCTCAACCTCCTCAGGTATAAACCCCTAACTTTGCCTTCATCTGGCTTTATCAAGAAGTCATCAGGACTTAGACTAAGGAATGAGATCAACAAGTATATTGCAGAATTCAGTACCTTCCATGATCCTGGCACAGATTTCAGCTCCTACTCCAAATTGTGGCCAACCTCCTTCTACAGTTACAAGATGGTTTGTCTTTACGACGCTGGCTTCCACCGTTTCGATATCCATTGGTCGAATGGTACGCAGATTTATAACCTGGGAGAAAAAAGGGACTGTGAGTTTGCTATGACCTAACCCTGCCAGTTACCTCTGTTTGGGTACAGTGCCCTTTAGCACTTCCATCTATTCTGGCATTGAAGAAGATGCAATAAAACTGCTAAATTTTTATTCTCACAGAACCTGAGGAGAACAGTTTCTGGTGGCTTTTGGAAAATCTCAGACAGGTGAGTCTTGCTGTATCGAGATACAGCCGTGCTAATACATACACTGCCATTGTTCTTACCATGCAGCCAGGCTAATCTGAAAATCATTAGTAGTTCTGCCTTAATTTTGTGATGAAAAGGTGAAATGCAAAAACATATAATGCACATGCTGTTAAGGCATTTAGTTTTGCAGAGCCTGAACGACAAGACCCTCTGCTTTTTTTCCCCCCGCTTTAGGGAAAGAGAAAAGCAACAGAACCCTCACCCACCTCACACTCTACACCTTCTTTGGCAAGTACAGCAGCTGCTTCCAAGCAGTGTCCAACAGGTCTGGAGTGTGACACTAATGTAATGTGAGTTCCTAGAACAGAAACAAATGTTAAATTAAAAAACTCTTAAGATTTGAAGCTTTTTTCTACATCTCAGGCTCCTTTCAAGGTGACATTGGAATTCTCCTGTGAATTTAAGTGCCTTACATTTATTTGAAATGCTAAGTATTCTATGCCCATATACAGCATGAAGAGTGGTAGCAGGACTATGGCAAACACAAATGTTACCCTTTAATTCAGGGAATTGAAGAGATAATTAATAAAATTTTTAGATTTTCCTTTTCAGACATTCATATTCGTAAATTACAAACAAATGGGCTGAAATACATTTGTATTCTCTCTATACTGTGATCTCTTTTTGTATTTTTGACAAAAGCTACAGCCATCACCTACTACATCTTTACACTAGGGGACAAGTTCTTTGGAAGGCTGTAGCTTTAGATGAGATACAGAGAATCAGGTGATCTTTCTTTATACGGGCAACAGAACAATAAAGTATACTACTGGAAAAAATAACATTTTACATTTCACATTTGAAATACTTTTCTGTGTCCCATGGGAGCAGTACCCTCAACAGCAAAGAGGTTAAGAATAAGGAAGGAAACTGTATTCTCAGCTCACCTTGTCTTTCTACTTTAGCTTTTCCAATCGGAACAACAAAATCCTTTGACTGTGCCTGTTCAGACATTTCAAAGGGAACACCATACAGCAATTCATTTTCCAGCATCACAACTAGAAGAAAACATACTTGGATTAATGTGGGTGCAGGACTGTACTGATGAGTAACGGTACTGCAGCAGATTAACTCCAGATACCAAGGTGATCCAGGCAACAAGGACTTGAGTACATTTCCAGAAGCAATTAAAAAACCAAATGTATCACAGACTGAATTATTTACAACTAGTTTTAGAGAACTTTTTAAATGAGATCAGATAGTTAACTGATTCTAATATCTCCATGATGGTGGAATTGCTTATTTTAGAAAGGTCTTAGATTCTGCATGCAAGTTTGTGAGAAATAAAGACAAAGGTTTCCCTGCTTTCAATTAATGATATTTTGAATTTATCGTGTGAATTTAATGATCTGTAAACATGAGTTACATATCCAGCTGTATATGCAGGAACTCCACCTACCTCATCTTCGTCTTTTTTAACCCAATAGCTTCTTAAATGCTTCTAAGGTTTTTGATTGGTATCAAACTGGCACTAAAGATACGAGGCTGTCACCACTGCAAAATTAACCTACCACAAGCGACTGTTAGGAAAAGAATAAATACTTCTGTGCCTAAGTACCCTAAGGCTGCAGTAAAGCAACTTTATGTGTTTTAAGGTTTAACTTAACTTTTCATTTTTGTTTTAAATGGGGCAGGAGGGGAATCCAGACATTCGTTTCAGGATCGAGTGCTATGTATTGCCACCACCCGCCTGTGCTCACCTGGATTATCATCCCGGATTGATGCTTTCAGCAGACCTTTGGCATCTTCTGAGCTCCAAGGACTAACAACTTTCAGTCCTGGGCAGTGCCCGTACCAAGCAGCAAAGCACTGCGAGTGCTGAGCGGCAACTCCAGCTGATGCCCCGTTGGGGCCCCTGAAGACAATGGGGACAGCAATTGATCCTGCAGACATGTAACAGGTCTTGGCAGCGGAGTTTATAACCTGATCGATTGCTTGCATGGAGAAGTTGAACGTCATGAATTCACACACTGGTCTCAACCCTGCCTATTAAACACATTAAAATATATATTGGTATGTTTTTACATAGAAATAGTTTAAATCTTTAATTCAGAAGTAAAGGAAGGCAAATTTACAAACCATGGCAGCACCGACAGCGATTCCTGTGAAGCCCATCTGAAAGAGAAGGAAACCAAGGGATGAGCACTATGGGAGTGGCCGATGAAGGCATGACCAGGGCAGGAGACAGGGCAGCCATACCTCTGATATCGGGGTGTCAATCACCCTCTTGTCCCCGTACTTCTTCCAGAGCCCCCTGGAGATCTGCAGAGCAGGAGAGAGGAGTCAGGGCCCGCCTCAAGCCCTTTCCCGGCCCTTTAACGGCAGTCACGCACCTTGTAGGCTCCATCGTACTGGGCCACCTCCTCGCCCAGCAGGAAGACGCGCTCGTCCCGCTCCAGCTCCTCATCCAGCGCCTGGTTCAGCGCGTCCCGCACCGTCACCTACAAGACACCGGGAGACGGGTAGGGCGGGGACACAGCCACCCCCTCCCAGCGCCTAAGGCGCGGGGATTCACCTCAACACCACCGCTCCCCACCGCCCCAGGGCCAGACACTTCTTACAACCCCTCCCGCGGCGGTACCGCTACCTGTATGGCGGCGGGGGCGGAGAGGCGGAACCCCCTGCGCTGTTGGAGCAGCCGCCCGGCGGCGCGGTCCCGAGGCGGGAGACGGGCGAGGCGGGCACCCATGGGCGCCAGGTGCCGCAGTGCCGCTGCAGCCGCCGCCATCTTGCCCGTGTCCTCTGGCCCGACCACCGGCCTCGCTCCGCCCCCTCCTCACCGCGCTCTCGCGAGAACCGGCGAACGCGACCGCAGGCGGCGCGGCTCTTCTACGTTACTTCCGGTCCTCCGCGACGGCGGTCGTTGGGCCTTGCAGCGGATAAGCGTGCAGCCGCCCTGCGTTACCGGGGAGGGGTATGGCTCGGGCCCAAGCGCCCCGCCCGTCGCTGTGGCTTCGCCTTTTGTCGACGGGGCTGCCCGGGCCGGATCCCTCCCAACCCCCTCGGTGAGGCCGAGGCGGGCGCCGAGGGTGGCCATCCCCCGGCTGGCAGCCCTGAGGGGAACGGGGGGCGGTGTCCGCTCCTCCCCCACCCCACCGGAGAGGGCGTGGCGCGGGGGCGGGTCTTGGTCGGGAGACACCCTCGTCTCCGCCCCCGCTCGCGCCGCCGGCTCAACCCCCGGCTCTCGCTCAGTCGTCCCCGCCGCCGCCGGGCTCTGCCTTAGCGCCGGGAGCTGCACCCGTGAGTGCCGGGGCCAGTCCGGGCCGCTTCGGGGAGAGGAGGATGTGGGGCCGAGCGCCCGAGGCGTGCCCTGATTGAGGGGAGCTCTGAGGGGCTGGGCGCCCGGGGTCGGTGTGGGGCGGGCGGGATGCCCGCACCCTTGGTGGGCGACGGCGGTAAGGTGGGTGGGGGGGCGCGTCCCTGCGTGGCTGGTTGAGGGACAGGACGTGAGGCTGGGCTCCCGCGGCCTTTTCGGTGGCCGGTGAGGACTGCGAGGCAGGGTGCTGGGGCTGTGATGTTAGGGTGGGGATGGGACAGCTAGTGCCTTGGGTCCTATTCCCATTTAGGCTGGAGGAAGGAAGGAGCCGGGTGGGAGGCAGGGTGCTTGGTGGTGATCTCTGGCTGGGAGGGTCTGAAATACTGGGTCTTGCCCTACACAGGGAGGGAGGTGAGCCCTCTTGCCCCACTTGGGAGAGGAGACAGAGCTGAAACACTAGTTTCGGGTGGAGGAGAGGGTCTGGACTCTCGGGTCACTTGCACGGGGGAGAGGCAAAACGTCTGGGTTCATTTCCAGCATCTTTGCTGAATCACTGTGATCCTGGGGAGAGTTCTTCTGCCGTGAGCTCGCTGGCTCCTCTGTGATGGAAACCGGTGCTTCCCAGCTTCTGCTGTAGGCCTGGGCCCCTCTCTACCCTGGGCTCGCAGGAGGGATTTCTGCCCCCATCTTGCTGTTGGTCCTTGGTCCATGCACATGCTGAGCCCCATTAGTGTGTGCAGGAAGGCTCAGTGTTTCTGACACCCGTCTTCCTCCAAAACTGTTTGGAGACACGTTTTCACACACAGACAACTGCCAGTTAGTGTTACAGAACCAAAATGCATAAACCTCCACTTTTGTCATGGATGCTGAAAGTCTGGGTGCCTTGAGTTGTTTCAGCAACACAGGGCCAGCAAGGCCACATTAAATACAAGTGTGTTCCTTTGGCTCTTGTGAGAAGAGGGTCAAAGTCATATTATGATGAGGGCTCTCTTCGGACAAGCAGCAATTAAAATGAAAGTTTGGACCCTGGACTTAAACCAGGATGTTGTAGAGCTCCTCGGGGGAGGGAAGGAAACTTCAGGAGCTTGGAAATTATACTGATGCAATTAGACATAAGAGGAGTGAAAATGCTGAGTGGCTAGTGTGTTTTTCCTTCCTGCCTGAGGTGAAAACTCGGTAAAAAGCAACTAAAGGAAAGCAAGAACTAAGTTTTTTTTTTTTTAATAAACTGGGTTAGTCATTATAAATCTGACATGTAAAAGGTGAAGCTGATCTGAATTACCAGAAGATTTGGTAACCAATTGTTTTAAGAGCTTCCTTCATCCTTGCTCCCTTGGTTGGGGTAGCACAGTGCTGAAGCCTCATGGGTTTGCTCTGCGGACTGTCATCCCACTGTCCAGTTTGCTGGAGTACAGCCATCACTGGTGCTAGCTTAGTTTAGTTAATCGGTTCAGGTGAGTCACTGGTAATGATTTACAATAAAAACTTGCCTTTCAAATGTCATGACTGGTTGGGTTGTCCATGAGCGGTGTAACTGCTGAGGGCAGTAGTTTCTGTTTCCCATCCTTGGAGATCTAAATGCGAGAGGCAGGGAGCTTACTAGCTTGAAATACCCAGTATGTTTATCTGCATGAATGCAGTGCTAGCTTTGCTCTTTTTTACTTTTTAAGTTGCCATTGGTAGAATTCCTGTTAACTCTATAGACCTAGAAATCTAAGGAAGCTGCTGAGGTTAAACAGCTTGTGTTGTAATACTGCGACGGAACTGTCTGTTAAATACTAGTGCCACAAGTAAATCCTTTCATTCTTTTGCTGGAAAAACTAAATGGGAAAACATCGAGAGCAAATCAAGTGGTGTGTGCCTCTTGACTTTTAACTGTTAGGTGAATTTCTGCTGCTCCTTTAGCTAACTGCATGTGACACCAACGCTATGATTTTCTCCAGGTGCGTTGTGCAGCCCTGTGGCCTTGACCAAATACAGCACACGTGGTCCCAGCAGTGCAAATGCTTGACAGTGCTGCTGGCATCCCTGGGGCCTGTCCTGAGCCTGTGTGTGTCTTCACGGATGCAGATGTTCAGCTGACTGTCATTTGCTTTGTCTGTATTTCAGCTTGCAAAATGGTTGCACGTTACTAGCTCTGTTCTGGTAGAAGCCCTGCTGAAGCTAAAGGGACTGCCTGTTCCAGTAGTGTTGCTGGTAAATAGCCTTGTAATCCTCTGAGTCATAATATATGAAATTAGAGTGAGCATTTTATAAATGCAGGTATCCAATTTGGTGTATTAAGTATAAAATGATGACTTGAGTGATTTTCTTCAAAGGTACTTGTCTCTCATTGTGCCTTGCTAGCTTTGGATGTGCTTGATGCTGGGCTATGGCAGCAGCTGTGGTGACCATGTTAATGCTGTAGATCTTTTCCCTGCTCACAGGAGAAGCTTAATGAAAGCAGGACTGTGATTTGACACAACCTGTGCACTACTGCTCTCACCACAGAACGATGTCCTTTTTGGCTTAAATGGTGTCGGACGTCTGTCTGGCTGAGTTTCATCTAAAATGAGTACTTCCTATGGTTATTAAAGACATGCTGTCTTGCAGTTTGGCTGCATGTTGTCTGTCCTCCTCTGTCTGGATGCGAGTAGCCACGTTAGGGAGGCTGTCACCACGTTAGAGAGGCTATCCTTAGGTGCGGTATGTGGTTGTGTGACACAGGGACAAGAGCAGGTGTGAGGCTGCCCGTGCTGTGGTATGGATGGAGTGAGTGTCTGCCCATCCTCATCACTGTATATTATTCAGGAAGGATTTAAAGCATCATTGAAAGGGTGTATGTCATGAAGGGCATACGTCCCCACCCTCGTTGTGATGTGGTTTGCTCGTCCTTATCTCAGGTGGGACCCAAACAGAGCTATTTTCACCCGTGAAGTTGTCTGGAAATTCAGAGCTCCCAGGCTGAGGAGAGAAGCAGCAGGTATTTGCGATCACACTCGGGCATTTTAGGATGGCTTCTCACTCTCACCCCTTCGCGTTGTCCGTCTTGCTCCAGCACTGGCTTTGCCGGGGAGGTTTGTGCGTGTCCAGTGATTCTGGGTCCTTACACAAAGGTCAGGGAGACTTCCTGATGCCACTTCCACGTTGAGGGCTGGGTTTGTTTCAGCTAATTGCTCTCTTAAATTACTCACTCCAGTGTTACATAGCAGTGCTGTGATCAAAGTTTAGTTCATGCCCTCGTACAGACAGGTGGCATCATCTGTTTCTTTCCTTAATAAAGTCTTGATTCCTCTGTAATGTGGACTTAGATGCTGACCAAAATAACATAGTATCTGTCCACCCATTTAACTCTGGATATCTGTCCTTCTTTGAAATGCTCTGAATGTATAATTCCAGTTAATTTTATTAAGATTGCAAATCTCTTCTATGCAGATTAGCAGTGAATTTTCTGTCTGGCTGCATCATTTCACTTTCAAGTGAATGTTTTCCTTGACTATCAGAAACTTGTACCAGTCTCTCCTTTGGTTTTAATGAACCTGCACATTATCCTGGTCTGGTACTTGACCAGAATAACACCTATAAGTATGTTTCTCTTAAGAAAAAAATTTGCTGGAGCTTAGAAGGTCTTGTCCTATTGATAGAAGTTGATGAGCTCTACTTGAATGAAGATTCCAAATAAAGAAAAGCTGAATTAATTCACTTCTTGGTTTGTAAGCGGAACAAGAGGTTGGCAAAAGAGCTGGCATTCCAGGTTTATCTGCTGTCGGGGTGTGGGGGGGTGCTTTAAAGTACTTTCTCGAGGCATGTTCCGTCTCTGATTTGTAAAAGTAGGATCCTGGTATGACTAGTTCTGTATCTTAGTATTCCTCAGCCTTCTGTTGTCTGACCTCACGATTTTCATACACTGATTTTGTTTTTTTTCTACTCTGTAATATGTCTGAGATGGGGCTGAGGCTGCGCTCACGCTGCTGGTCCCCAGAGGCCTGGCCTGGCCTGGCCGCTGCTGTGCCCAGGCTGCGGGCTGGGGCAGAGCCTGGAGAGGTGGGATGTGCTGCCGCCTTCTGTGGCGTGTGTGACCGATCTCGTTTGCTAGGAATGAGAAGGGCAAGTAATCTTTTTGGTTGGGAATTGACTGTGAACCTTCAGTTGTTTAGGAATGTAGGGCTTTGGCTTGGCTAAACGTTCATGCTGCTTTTAGCTGGGTGAGTGTGTGTTGAAGTTTTCTAGTAAAGAGGATAGGAGCAGAAGTCTTGGTAACTGTGTAGTCTTTTAGATGTAAAAATAAACAAAGCTGAGAAGCTGTACCCTACTTAAAACAGACTGACCTAAATTTTCAGCAATTCTAGCGGAGAGGCAGGCTCTGGGTAGAGAGAAAGGCTTTCTGATGACTGGCTTCCCTGTCCATGCACCGCTCGACGTGGTTGACGGGCCACCTTTGGAAAATCTCTACTGGTGTCTGGGGTCATTCACTTCCCCCACCTCAAGTTGCACAACCCAGGCTGTGGATTTCCTTGGCCGTGCTCGAGTAGAGAGAGTCCCCTTGTTATGCAAGTCAGCAGTTCAGCATCTTCTGGGAAGTTATGGTATGAACCACTTCTCAAATTGTTTTTGTTGGAAGGTAGTTGAAATAATGTTTGATGTCCTCTGGCTTGTCCCTAAAGAGATCTTTTCCAAGAGGGTGTATGTGCCTGAAGTCCATTCGTACTCTTTGTCTGTAGATTAATGACTTTGCTGTCAACCATAGTTCTCCACTACTAAATTATTAATTCTGCAGTGAATTTTTTTTTTCTTCTTGCTGTTCATTGAGCTTCATGCTTGATTTATTCTTCTGCACAGTTTGAAACTGGAGTGTGGGAATTTTGGCTAATATTAATGGATCACATCTATGACCCCAGTGGTGGCTAAATAAACTTTTCTGAATTGGGACAAGGACATCTGTATCTCAAAGTTCTCACAGTTTCCCAGGTGAAAGGTAGTCCCTTTGTGAATGTACGTCATCCTCGGAGGCACATTTCTTGTTATTAACAGAACTGGGATGGTCAGACAGCTGGTGGAGTGATTACCTGTGTGCTCCAGCAGTCCTGTGGGTAGTGTGAAGGGAGAAGGAGGGAAAAGCCCGTTTGTAGATTCTTCTGCTATGTAGCTGAATGGTCTCCTGGCAGAGAGCCTGCCTTTGATTAGAAAGCATTCCCCATGGTTGTTCTTGTAGGTACTGATGGGCTGCCATGTTTTGTTCTTTGTTTTGTGTTTTTGTGTGTGCTTTTTCCTGCAGGGAGATAGTAAGAGGTGAATCGCGTATCCTTTCAGCAGCCTTCTGTTAAACTTGGAATACCACGGTTCAAGTAATTGAACAGATGGATAATGGAGACTGGGGATATATGGTAAGTGAGCCTGTCTAAGTGTGTGCTGTGTGATACAACTGGGCTTTCAAGATCCTGTGGTAAGAATCCTTCCAGATCTGTCTTGTGTAGATCCAGAGCTTCAGTCATGTAAGAAAAACTGTGCATGTTACGACAGCTTTCTTACATCTGTGGAGCACTTCACCTCATGTGCTGTTTGTGGGGAGAGTGAGCTCAGCTTCATATTTCCTAGGTACAGTTGGTGAGGAGTTAACTGATGCCTTCAGCTCACTGTTACCATTTTCCTAATATGCAAAGGCTGAAAGTAGTTTGTGCTGCCTGCATGTAATTTTAAGGACTCTGTAATTTTATTTATGAAGAAAATTATTTTTCCTCGTAAACCCTGTTTCAAACCAGGCAAATGCATCTTATTTTTCTCCTCTTCTTTTCCTCTAAACATTCTGCTGCTATGCATATGTCTCTTTTCTCTGGCTGGCCTCAGTCCTGGTTGTTAGGGTTGGTGGCCAGATGGGATTTATGTTCCTTTCTGTCTTGCTTCCTCATGTGCTATCTGGAAGCTGATGCAGACTGGTTTGTGCTCTGCCCCCTTTTTCTGCACAGCATGCTAATTTGCTAATAAATATTTCTTTTTAGAGTTAAAAGCTGAAAATTCTTTTTTTTTTTGTTTGCTTGTTTTAATGATACCTCTTTATCAGTGCATGGATTGTATTGATTGTGAATTCTTGGTCCTATGTCTAAACTTGCACTGTCATTCTCTTTTGAGGGAGAGGCTTAAGACTTGTTCAGCTGAATTTTTTTTTCCTTTTTTTTTATTGTTGTTGTTGTTCTAGAATGAGAAACAGATTGTGAAAGTAGGGAGCACTGATGGGCCTTATTCAGACTAACTCGTTCTTCAGGAAATCTCTCTGTTCTCATTTCCCCATCTGTAGAATAGGAAGAGAAAAAACTTGTTGCCCAAATGCAAAACTTCTGTGACAGTGGCTCGGTTGTTAAGATTTCTAAAGCATTCTGGAAATGTGCGTTCTGAATGTTAAGTATCATCCTGTCTAGTTGCCAGTTGTGCCTTGTTGCTAGGTGGCTTGGATTTGTTTGGGTTTAAACACCGCTTAAAGGCTTCGGATGGGAGAAGTGTGGTTCTCTCCAGAGCCTGCAGTGTTTGCCGTGTCTGTCTGTGAGGTGATTGAATCTTCTTGTGGTGGCTTGATAAACATAGCGATTTCTCTCTTTCTAGATGACTGATCCAGTCACGCTAAATGTGGGTGGACACATGTATACGACATCCCTCACAACTCTAACGAGATATCCCGACTCAATGCTTGGGGCCATGTTCAGGGGAGACTTCCCCACTGCCAGGGACTCTCAGGGCAATTACTTTATTGACAGAGATGGACCACTTTTCCGTTATGTTCTTAACTTTTTAAGGACCTCAGAGCTCACTTTGCCACTGGACTTCAAAGAGTTTGACCTACTTCGGAAAGAAGCGGACTTCTATCAGATTGAACCGCTAATTCAGTGTCTTAACGACCCCAAGCCGCTGTATTCCGTGGATACCTTTGAGGAGGTGGTGGAGCTGTCCAGCACCCGGAAGCTTTCCAAGTACTCCAACCCGGTGGCCGTCATCATCACGCAGCTCACCATCACCACCAAAGTCCATTCGTTGCTGGAAGGCATTTCAAACCACTTCACAAAGTGGAATAAGCATATGATGGACACCAGGGACTGCCAGGTTTCCTTCACGTTTGGGCCGTGCGATTACCACCAGGAAGTGTCTCTCAGGGTCCATCTGATGGAGTACATCACAAAGCAAGGCTTCACGATCAGGAATACCAGAGTTCATCATATGAGCGAGCGTGCCAATGAAAACACAGTGGAGCACAACTGGACTTTCTGTAGACTGGCACGGAAAACAGATGACTGATTCTGACTCCACAGGAGCCGCTTCAGTGATGAGCTACTTAATTGGACAGTAAACCCGAGAGAGTCTGGATTTTGACTGAAGCAACAATGTGGGCTTTTTTTTTTATTTTATACGACTATTTATTGTTTATCAATAAGGACTGGAGGAGTTTCGTTCTCTAGCAGCTCTGTCCTTTTGTCCTGTTCAGAAAAAAAATATGCATGTGCCTGTTCAGTCAAGACACCTTTTTGTTTGAAAGAGGGAGTCCGAAGAATTAGTACAATAGAGTATTTTGTGTCATTAACACAATTCTGTGACACAACTTAAAGTGCTAAAATTACCTCTGTTTAAACGGTTTCTAATCCATCTAATGCTACAACACTGGGAGCAAGAAAACAAACAGAATTTAGGATGCAGTTGGGGAAAAGCTGCTATCATGTAGGCTAATTTAGTTTCTAAATCAATGAACAGTATTGTAATATTCTAGGAAAACAAATCCCACCCTTTAAAAGTACTTGATAAGTACAGTTTCTTACAGTTATGACAACTGTTTCTTTCTATGCATATAAATCAAGCAACCAAATATTACCTGTAGCCATGGAAATATGATTAGAAATATTTATATTGGATTCTAAATGCAAGATGTCCCTGTGGTAGAATTCATATTTTTAATGCCTGGTGCAATATTATTCCCAATTGTAATGCCTGCCAGCAAGAAGCTAATAAAAATGTGAAATAACAGAATACTATTTTGTACTTCTTTTGTCTTCTAGAACTCTTAAAAAACAAAAAACAAAAATCAAAAAAAACCACCAAACCACCCCAAAACCAACCAAGCAAAGAAAACCACCCCAAACCAGTTTTTCTCCATTCTGCAGAGCATTTCTGATGCTCTGCTAGAGCTCCATGCTCCTCCATTAACGATGTACTTTGTTCCTTTTTATCTTAATCAGTGGATCCAGCTGTCCTCATTAAAAAAAAAAAAAGAAGCTTGTGTTTTGAAAACTGCATTATGACTAACAGAAGGATGGCAAGATTTTGTACCTGCTAAAGGGACAGAGGGAACACAGAGCCTGAAGAGTTGTGGCTGTGTTGTAGCGCTATCTGGTTTGTCAGTGATTTTAGTGACTTCACATATATAAATTTAACTGTAGAGTGCTGTTTCTGATGATGTTCAAGTCAAGGCACTCAAGTTCTGTGGTTTTATTACACTTTGATTAGCCATTTCTGCCATTTCAGCACTTTATCGTAGTTATTAATAGAATTTCTAGTTATGCTCTAACGTGAATGCTGTTGGGAGTAAGAGAGTTGATATCTGTTTTGAAGAATGGATCACATTGTCCCATGAAGTTCTTGTCACAAGTGTTCCTTACCACGTCTGCTTTGCTTTCGGGGCTGTGTGGACCACTGCTCCTTGAGGATGTAACATGGGGTCTGGATTTCTCTGGTAGCCGCTGGTCTTGAAGGTGGGAGCTTTCCATCCCATCTCACACCCAGGCCTGTCTCAAGGATGTATTTGTCATATTTTGTCTCCCCCTTTTCATACACTGTAGAGGTTTTGACTTTTGTAATAAGAGGTAGCAAGAGTGTTACTCTCCCTATACAGGGGGAATAACAAGCTGAGCTGATGAAGCTCAGGAAAAGCGGTCGTTTGCTTCCTGCAGCACGTGGTAAGAAATATCTGTGTTAACTGGCATTGAATTATAATCACAAGATGTTCTTTGCAACACTTCATTTACTAGCGAATTAATGACTGGCCTGGATCAGCCTGCCCTTTCCATAATGATGAAGTATAATAATTAGAGAAGCAGTATTCCAAATAACACACTTTATTGGAGCCCAAGATTGATAGAAAGACAGTATGAGCAGCTCTGTTGATGGGAAAGTAATTTCTGCAGGCTGGAGTTGGCATCCCTTTGTCTGAATCTTCCTTAGCCAGAACACTCCACTGCTGAGCATGTTAAGAGCTATTTTATCTGGCCAAACAGATCTACTTTCTAATATACATCTTGATGTAAGAGACCAAGTTGTTCCTAGAAACCAAGGAGCATAATTTTACCTTCCTTGTGTTTTTCAGTAAAGTCTTGGGGTTTTGTTTTTGATTTTATTTTCTTTTTGAAGGCACTGTACAGTTATAACACACTGAGGGGCAGCTCATAATGTGTGGTGGGTTTTTTCCTCCCTTAATTGTCACATATATTGCATTTAGAAAAAGAATAAGAAAGCCCAATGGCAGAGTTTTGATGCTGTCAGGACACTCCTGGTTAGAAAACAGCAGATCATAGACTATTTCTGACTAGATTGCCTCGTAACACTGGGTACTACTCAGCATGGTTTGGCTTCTGTCTGATTAAATGCAAATGGCTGGCTAAGAACCTTGTTTCTTACTTGTTGCAGCTGCCAGTAAGCAACTGATTATTAATTCTGATTAGTCATTACTGATGCTTCATAAATGGATCGCTGCACAAAACGGGAGGAAATATGTGGCCTTTGCTTAGATCATGGTCTTCATAACTTCGATAGCCTGTTGTGAAGAAGTGGCTTCAAATACTTCCCATAGGCTGGGCTCATCTGTTCAGAAAGAATGTGGAAGGGAATTAATAGTAATTAAGAAGGAAAAGGCAATATTTTTTTTTCCTTAAGAATAATCTCTGAAATACAGAAAGTTAGACTATTTTTAAAAACCCAAACAGCCAGCTATTTCAGCTATGCAAGAATCTCATTCCCTAAAGTATGTGCTGTCCTTCATAACCAGCGCACATTACTCATCCCAAATGGAACAGAGTACTCTTTAACTTCAAAAAACAGGCTTGAACTTGAATGTTTGCTGAAGGCAAATTTTGTGTTCAGCTGTAGAATTTCAAAGGGTTGCTGATTACCACAGTAAAAGTCTCACTTAAGGCAAAATGAGTTTTCAAACAGAGCAATAGTTATTTGCATCATGCTGAATTTTACATTACTCTACAATATGGATGAATTAAGAAGTGAAAATAAAGTGCTAAAGACCATGAAGGATTAAATTGCCTTGTTTAACATTTATAATCTTTCTAGTTAAACATTCTATTTCAAAAAATTAAGTATTGCACTAGTAAAAGTACCAGTGTATGGAAAATACTCTTTGCAGCCCTCTAGTGTTGTTCCATAATAGGTAAACAGGCTTCTATTTTAGCTTATTTTCTATAATATTATCTTAGTGGTGCAAGTTTAAAAATGGAAAATGCATCGGTGGGACCTGATGGTCCAGCTGCCTGGGGGGAGCTCTGCTGCTCTGGGGGCTGTACTTCATCGTTGGGTTAAGTGTCTGAGCGAAGGCTCCAGGTGGGGTAATTGGAATACGGCAGGTCATCGTTCAGAGTGAGATATTACAAAGGCTTGTATTACACTTAATTCTATCTCTATTGCTTTAATTAGAAGAAAAGCAAGCTATTTCTGCTCTGCCTGATGCAGAATTGCCTGTCTGTAACCAGCTTCCGTACCTGCTTGTTGGTCGGTGACTTCTGAGCCCACTCGTAAAGCCGTTGGTAAACTTGTCCGTCGTAGCAGCCGAGCGCAGAATTCAAGCTCTTATCTGTGAAGTCAAAAGCGTCCACTAGTGGAACAGCATCCTTCCTGCGGAGCAGATGGATGACATTCATGTTACTAAAACAGGTATGGCTTTGTAAGGAAGTAAAGGAAGTAAAAAGTAAACTCGAAAGCCAGTTTTTCCCCTTGCCTATACTGTGAGGAAAATCCTGCTTTTTTTGATTCCTCTGAGGCACATTCTGCTAATGCCCTGAGCAGTCTGCGTCGCTGAATGGGTATTTGTAGGGTCTTGTAATCACCTGGGGTCTGTCCCTAATTCAGAACTCTATCTCCTGTCAGCTCTTTTCTCAGCAGACTCTGCCGGTTCTTGCTTTTGGGTTTTTTTTTTGGTTTTTTGTTTTGGTTTTCTTATGCTGTATGTAGTTGTCTTACAAAATGGAATTAGACTGATGTGAAGTGCTTTGCCGATCTTTCATCTAGTCTTAAGTATTTCTGTTACCTCATCATGGAGCATCAAGGTCTTCTACTCTCTTTGTGTCTGCAGGAACAAAGCAACCCTCAGCCCCACCGAGGGCCCATCTAGCCCAAGGGCCAGTCTGGCAGCAGTTGGCTACAGATAGCAACAGGAGAGCAGAAGGGCAAGTATGTAATGGTGGCATCTTCTCCTAAGCAGGAGATGGTTTCTTGTTCTTTGTCCTCCATTGTCCTGGGTGTAGGAAGTTGTGCTGTCTGTACCCTGCACTTGAGGTACAGGGATGCAAAGTGGTTTGCTCAAATGTTGGCATTTGCATCTACCAGTTTCTTTTGGTGAAGGGCTGTTTAAAGGGAAAGGCTGGATTTTTGTTACAGACCGGGAAGCGTTGATATCCTTTCTCCTAATTGTAAATAACTGACCTTAATTACCCAGATAAATACCCACTCCAAGCTGGAATCCTGTTAACTAACCATGGGCTAACCCGGAGAAGCTGCAGTGAATTCCAGAGATGACAAGAAGAACGTGTTAGTTAGGCTTTTGAAAATGTTAAGTTAAGCTTGTCATTCAACTTGAATTCTGCGATCTGTTCTGATAACGCTCACTGTTTGGCTCAGTCCAGCTCAGCTCCTGGTTATGGCATGTGCTTGTCTCTCGCCAGGTGGCTTCAGCAGAATTTTACATACAGTAGCACTTGCTTCTCTGCACCGTAAGTTAATCTGTTCTTAAACAGCACTAAGTAGTGAAAGATGAACCCTTTGTGAAAACGCCTTTGTGAGCATCGTGGTAAATTAAAACCTCAGCGTATCTCAGAAGTCACGTAGTTAGTAATAAATGGCATTGAGCAGATGCGTCGGAACTAGCTGTGGGCAGGATTGTTTGGGTACCAGTTGCAACTCAGCCATGGCAACAGAGTAGGCTGTATTAGCTTGGAGTTAAGCAGATTTTGCAGCGTATGGTGGGTTGCTGTGGCTGCCTCCTGCTAGTACTGCTCTGCCTATGTATTTTCTTGGTTCTGCTCTACTGCAAGTGGTAATTCCTGATCTATAATTTAAGACTTCACGTTACAGAACTTTAATTTAGAGATTGTAGAGGGGTTGGACTCTTAGGTCTGTTTTGCTGTGAAAATGAGCTCTGTGTAGATGTTTCAATCAATTTCTAGGGCTGCCAGGCAATGAAAATGAAAACCCAGTGAGGTCAATTGACTTTGGAGATGTTGCCATAGGTACAGCAGCACCATTTTATATCTATCACAGGGCCAGATTGAAGAGCTGTGTATCTGTGCTCATGCTAGGGCAGCTTACCGAATGATAGCTAGGAGGTCCAGGTATGATGCTGTGACCATGTCCATTTGCGCTCCAGATATGTATCCATCGTGCAAGAAGACTCCTGTATTCGAGAAGATCCCGTATAATGCAAAGAGGTCACAAAGATGTTTCATAATCTTCTGGATGCCAGCCTTGGTCTCAATTTTTCCCACGATTTCTGCAAAGTTTTTCACAGTGATGTAGTGGCAGTGAGCCTGGAAAACAAATGCAATCAACAGTGAATGCACCTCAAAACACTTTTAGTAGGTCAAGTGACTCAAACATTCTCACAAAGAATATAAAACCTTTTCATTTCCCTGGTGTGTTTCCAGCCTGTATTCTTTGTTTGCTGGTTGACCGGGCCGTTTGCATTCGTGTCTCACAGTTGACAGCAGAGGAGAGAACCGGGGGTCAGTCAACACTGTGGTATTTGTAAACTCTAGAAAACCGCTTCAGAAATCATGGTAGTACTTATTCTAAATCTTTTTGATGCACACCCCAAAGAGTTTGTTTGATGGAAACACACTGGAATGTGCTTGTGTTGACCCCTAGCAAGTGAATCGTGTTTATACATCAACAGGAGAAAACTTTTGTTGATTTGTTGATGACTTTGGGCTTGTGGTAGGTTGGGCTCCATGTTGATAGGGGCTTCAGCTCTGAAAGCATCCGTTGTCATAGAAGAACAACCAAACTTAACCTGTCGGTTTTGTGGTTTTAAGTAAAGTGGCAATGTCTGGGTCAGACACAGGTCTAGAGTATCTTGACTGCTAAGTTAGAGAAGCACTAGCTGAGCTCCAGAGCAAATGAAGCATCCAGCTCCACCTGTTTGTGGGGGTGACTCTTCTTATGCTGACATTACTGCAGATGGTTCTTGGTGGTGGTATCTGCGTGGGTTCATTCCCCCAGAGTACAGTTCTCCTCCCGGCTGTGGGTGTAAGCATGGCACACCTGCAATGCAGCTCTTCCTGCCAGCATGGCCAAGCAGTGTGGAGGCCAGCATGGACTGCAGAACCTGCCTGAGAAGCTGGGTGTCTACTCAAGCAATTATCTTGTGAGGAGTCTGCAGCGAGGCCGTACCCAGTGTCTGAGCGACTCAGCTGAGAACAGGCGTCAGTTCATGCAGCTGCCGTGCCAGTCGTGTGGGTGAGTTTCCAGGGAAGGTGTGGAATAAGAAGTAAACACAGAAGTGCCCCAAGAAGGCAGCAGCCTATCAGTGTTTTAAAGCTATGGGGGAAAACTCAAGGGTTTTGAGTAACTCTTCCTGTCCCTGAAGTATCTAAGAAACTCTGGGGGACCACATCCTGTTTTATGAAGAGCCTGGTGGCACGATTGTCACTGGCAGTACTACCCCAGCCCTCTTGCATGTGTTAAGCTCTTCAGAAATACTTCATTTCCGACTGGCCCTGTGTCTAGGTTCTCCTCCTCACTTCTCAGAAAGAGCTGGATTCCAGTTCCTCCTCTGACACCAGGTCTCTCCTGCTCTTCAGTCCGGAGACCTTGGCCACCCATTTCAGTGAGTGGGTGCAGGAGGTAACAGCTTGTTCAGGTGCGTGTGTGGGAAGCGCTGGTCAGAGACTTTCCTAGAGGTAATCTCAAATAGGAATATTTTGCTTCACTTTCATTCCACTAAAATATATATTTACATTTAAGCAATTATTAGGAAAGTAATTTTAAAAAGTCACTTTGTTTATAGGAGCTCTCCTTTGTTTTTGAGACAATTACAGAGTTCTCCTCTCTTTTTCAAGCTTGTGGCATTGAATACTTGCTGCTTCCATTGAGTCTGTGTAATTGAAAATAGGAGGTGACACACAGCAGACAGGTCACCACAAAAAGTGCTATTGCTGAGGTCAAGTCTTTGCTCCCTTACTCAGTGAATTCTTGTTTTGAAGGATTATAACTGTGCTTACTGGTCGGAGCACATCAGCGCTTCTGATGGTTTTGAAAAGATCTTGGCTATAGCTGAGAAAGAGTTTGACTCATCAAGGACTTCCTCTAATTGACTGACTACAAGGGGGCTGCTCCCTACTATGAAATCACCAAGATGGTATCTCCACAGTTAGGTGTGCGTAGGGTTCCTTTTTCCCTGTCACGAGCTTCTTGCTGAGTCCATTTCAGTTTGGGTTGGCTCTGGCTGAGCAGCAGATTACAGCAAGATGTTTTTCATTAAAAATCGAATGAAGTTAAAATAAGCCATGGATCTGTTTCAAAATCTTCCTTTCCTCAGCTTAGGAAGGAAGGAAGACCTTCACCATAATTATAGAGGAATTGCACTTAATTGCANAAGTATCCGTGGTTTTGATTCTTGTTTAAATTTAGGTCTTTCTGTTCTGCTTCTGTACTAACAAATCCCTATTTTGTGGAGCAAATGCTGCTGCCCTCATCCTGCTTCAGCTGAAGGGTGGTGCTGGTTGCCTGTCTAATCCACATGAACTGGGAGTTAGTGGTTTTGAATTTCTTATTGACTGTGATTTGATTTTTTTCTTTCACTAGTAATTAACATTGCACTTATCACTGCTTTTCGTTGTTTTCCCTGCAGTCATCTTCCCTCGTGAGAGCAGTGGGTGTAAGAAATACCTGGTGTGTTTTACCCTTTCAGTGGGTGTCTACAGGGAGACTTTCCTCTGGGAGCCAGAAACACTGGATTCTTATAAAAAAGGTGAGCATTAGATGGAGGTGGTGGGTTCTTGTTGCAGGATATGGGAGGTCTTGATTCCACTAGTAGTGGTGGCATAACCATGAATGGGTTTTTTTGATTCGGTTTGTGTTTTTTACCTCTTCCTTTCATTTCTGTGCCTCCAGTCTTTTTCTACCTGGCCTATTCAGATGACAAATTCCTCAGATCAGGAATTACTTCTAACTGCAGTTTTTCCACTGTGCAAACCACAGTGGTGGCCTGGTCTTTGTGGCGTTCCTTAGATGCTAACAGAAAACAATAAACAGCGCTAAGGTTTTAAGCTAATCATGCTGTTTCTGTTGCATATTATTTCATAAACAGAAACATCAAATAAGCAGATAAATTTTGCTAACCTTCGCAGCCTGCACCAGCTGCACTGTGCACTGGTTCCACGCGTCGTGCTTTTTGACTCCAGACTGAATCAAGTCCTGTAGTTTAGCTGCTGTGCTGCTTATGAGTCTGGAAAATTGAAAAAGCATGTTGTATATGAATGTAGCAGCCCATATGCACTCATTCCATACTCAGACTCGTGCGTGATCATATGGCAAAATGGCATTTCTGACACTTTAAGTTATCTGCTCTCAGTATGAGCAAATGCAGATTATGCAAAATCTAGGTGCAAACTGGGAGAAGCACCTGGACCACGCCAGTACTGAAGGATTTCTGCCTTCTCAGCCTTCAGGGCACTTTACCAGGGGGTCTGCTGAGTTTTCCTTGGTTTGTGTGCGGGTAAGGAGAGTTTGCAAAACAAAAGAAAGCGGTGATAATATTGGGCAGATGTTACATTATGTTTCTACTTTGCTACACAGGGATCAAAACCTCACTCCCATTGACACCGAAGCTTTCGTAAGAAAGGGTCTGTCTTTACGCTGATCTGAATGACAAAATGGTTGTCTCTATTTTCCTGGTTTTCAGAGATGACACCTGTATGACCTATAAATGTGCACATAATACTCATGAGACCACTCATGATACCATCTTATTTTGTGTTCAGTAGTTGAAAGGCTACAGACAGAAGGAGAGGCTCTGTGTTTGCTGTGGTGTCAACTGAAAACAAACATGAGTTTCACAGGTATGTGAAATTTTAACTTTCTATATAGGGTCTAGTTGCCTAAAGCTTTTACAGGGTGGCAATTCAGTGATATGGCCTGGGATTTACTTAAGTAGTGCCATCAGCTCGGTATAGAATCAACTCTTTGTAATGCAGTTGTTAAGTAGCATGTGGCATAAAAACTTCCAATGTTCTGAATGTGAAAGCTCCATTTGACATGGCTGCTAATCCTGTGTGAGACTTCTTTTCTCTTTCAGGAGCAGATGGTCTCAATTCTTGTGTAACTTATGTTTTCTGCCTCCCTTTAAAGCAAGGAAGCAGCTGAACTCTTAACACATTTCTGATGTTGAAGAGAGAAACCCTGTCTCCCGTCCTCCATACTGACCTGACTGCCACGTGTTGATAGGCCTCAGTGTAAATATCTGGATGGAGAAAATCCAACTTGTTCTTGGCTGGACAATTCCCGGGTTTCACTGCAGCCAGATAAGCGACAGATGGTGGAATGGGCTGGCCAGTGCTGGATGCCATGAAGCACTTAATCAGGAACCTGGAGAGAGGGTAACAGTGAGAGCATGGTACGGTTGTGATCCCCACACAGAAAATGGTCATGTAAAAAGTAAAGTGGGCTCTGGTGAGGAGCAGCAACCCATGACCCATCCCACCAGTGGTCCAGAATGGACTTGAACAAGTAATGACCTTTTGTTTTGCATGTTATTCTCAATAACCCAATCTGTGATGGATCTCAGGGGTGGTCTGCCTAATGTATTTAATGTTACAGCAATCTGTACTGATGAAGTTTGAGGAATAAACTTGCTGTGGCTACTAGCAGTCTCAGCAGGACGGTGATGAGATACATTGGCAATGTATTTCATGATGATTATTATCAATTATTATTAACTTTGCAGCCAGAGTCATAATGTTCTGGGAGTCTTACTGATGGCTTGGTCTTACCCTCTGTGATCTCCAGCACATGTTACGGTAACAAACATGAGACCCGTTCTTCGAGCTAAACATATCCAAGGAGCATTCCCAGCTCCCTTATTTTTTTGGCACCTCTGCTATGACCTAGACTGACCAGGTCTGGAAGTAAAAAGATACAGCATTTCTCTTGACCTTATAAGAAGAGTCAGTGATAAGTGCAGAAGTGTCTGTGTGCAAGCACAGAGCTATGTGGGAACACCTCTGTCCCTGGGAAGTGTACTGGTTTTCTCCTTCTAGTAAAAACACACATTATTAAGAGTTCAAGGAGCTGTGGTTTCTTTCTCCTGTATTTAATCTACTCTGGATAATCATCAGTCTGTGTGTTTGGAGGAAAGTGTTGTTCTTGGAGCGTGACTCATCTGCTTTCAGTATCCAACTGAACTTTGCCTTCTCAGAATCAACCTCACTTTACCAATATTGTGTTACGTGGGCTGCTTAAACAATGATCTGCAAAACTTGTACAGCAGTGCTTTTGCTGCGCTACTAGACAAAGAGGAAAATGAGGTTATGCAGAACAGCACCTGCATACGTCCCCAAACCAAAAGTAGGAGAGATAATCCGATTCCCACACACCTCCATGCCTGTTAGACAGAAGACATGAATACTTTATATCCTGAGCTGTATTTTTAGAAGGTGCTGTGAGAAAGGAGTAGCTGGTTTTACTGGTTTTGGGGAAGAAGTTGTAGAGGTTGAGTAAACGAGGTGGCAGGCTTTTAGATGAACAGATTTGCATTGTTACCTGGCAGTTTGCAGAAGCAAAATGGTGTTTTCCCCTTCATAAATACAAGAGGCGATTATTTTAGTATACAGGGAAGGGAGTCCACTCAGCAAGGAGTAACCGTGTCCCCCGCATGCCCGGAGGCAGATCTCCACTCCTGAAGTGCAGAACTGAGTAACCACGGCTTTAAAGCCCGAAGAAAGTGCATGGAGCTGTTTAAAAAAAATATAAAATAAAATAAGGCAAAGCGTTAATGGTGAAAGTGTTCTAAAGCAACCCTCAGAATAAGTTTCCTTTTTGTATTCTGTGTAATTTTAGGGCATGAAATCCCTGCCAGATCCTCCCTTGCATCCTGGTGTAGCACCTAGCTCCCTGAACCTGGCCTTCGTTTTCTGCCTGAGATGCTGCACACCCTCGTGCTGTGCTCAGTTCATGCATTTTTGGGTTTCTCTCAACCAGCAGTGGCTCTGGCTGCCCTCATTCAGAATGTATTTTCATTTCAGGCTTCCAGTTGCAATAGTTTATGTTCTATCTGAAAAGTCACATTTTTGGTTTTGGCTCAGAAGTGAGTATTTGTGTGTGCATTTCTACGTGAAGTTGTGAAATAATGCCTTGTGTCACCAGCTACTTGGAACAAGGTTTTTATCAAATGGACATGCTTTTCAAGGACTTTTCACTCTGCAATAGTTCCCAAAACGAAAAGTTGGGGGTGGTAAAGCAAAGGCTGTTGCTGACTGGTTGTGGACCTAGGCCACGCCGTTTGGTCTCTTAGCGCTTCCTCTTCTTCCAGTTACCTAGTGGCGAGAAGAACGCTTGGCCGGTTTGCTAAAATACTTTGGTGTTTAGAGATGACAAGTGCTGAATGATCTAATCCTGCTGCAGCTCACCTCCGGCAGCGTGTCAAAGTTCTTCCTCTGGATCTCTCTGTACCCTCTGTCGAACAGCTCCTGCAGGTAGTCATCGATGAAATGGAAGGCGTAGGCTGTTGCCAACTGGGGCAGCAATTTCTCTTGCTGGGTCTGGTAGTCAAGGATTTTTGCTTCTTGTTCCCTGTTGGAAGAGAGCTGATGAAGAAGGGCACATGCAGACACAGGCATAGCCACCGCTAGTTTGCCGATGGCATAATGAAAACCAGCATTTTTCGTTCCCAAGAGGTGGTACGTGAACAGGTCCGAGCTGATGTCGTGGCAGCAAATCTGCCCGGGTTGTTAGGCTCTTAGAGAAACAAGCCCAACTAGGAAAAAAAGTCATTTTGCTGCTGTTTTGATGAACCAGCCTAAGAGAGTAGGAAAGGCTCTGTGTGATCAGTTGGTACAGAGCGAGAACAGGGACTGCAGGAGGGGACGAGGATGAAGCCTTCAAGGACAATAAGTTGTTAGGTGATACAGGGGAGGTGGTGGCACTGCAGCCTGAAAACTGGCTTTTCAAAGTGAATCTTTGTGGCCTTGGATTTAGATTTGTGGCCCTGTAGATAGGTTTATCTGAAAATATTTAAGTCTAAATTCTTTCAAGACTCCTGAGCTTTTTTTGGATGTTCTTTACCACATTTGCTGTGGTTAGTACACTTAGAACCTCAAATGATGGAACTAGTTATTACGATATTTCAGCATGCTGTGCTCTTGGCTTTGGCTTGTGTTTGAACCAAACCACCTTGCTGAGTCTTCTTGCTGTTGAAAGGCGATTTAAGTGGACATTTTTGAAATCTATTCAAATGAAAATGTCTGTTTAAAAATTACGGGGATTCTTACCAGATTAGTAAAATTCAGTGTTGTGAATTGGGGATACTGGAATTGTGGATGTTGGAGTTTGATGTTGCACTCACTCATAGGATGCTATGGAATAAGAATTCAGCAATTTGTCTGCTTTGTCTGGATTCTGCCGAGTTACAGGATTACACGGAACGGCCAGTTATAAGAAAAGTAAGTTGCCTGGTGAACCGCTGAGCTATTCCAACTATGAAACTTATCCCAGAAAGAACTGTAAACATTCTCTTGTACTTTGACTGAAGCTCATTAATGACAATAATGGGGAACCGTGTTTGTAATACCCTGCCTGGGCCAGGAAATAAGCCAGTGATGCGCTGAAAGATAAGATGAAAAGTAGAAATACAGACTGGTGGGGTGGGGAACACGGTGTATGGTCCCCTTCCCACCACTGTGGACTTGTGTGGCATTACCCAGGCTTTAGCTTGGACTGCCGGCGAACTGCAGAGTATCGGATGGCGATGGTGCAGGCTTTCATTAGAGGTAGGATTGCTTCGCCTGAAATGAGGGAAATGCGCACTGAAGTCATTGTGAAATAATTGATCTTCTGTGACCCCCGTCTGACGTAGGTGCCATCTGGTTGAACCTAGAGTGGAGAGAGGATGTTAGATGCCACCTTCTTCAGTACTTCCCTACAAGGATGGTTGTGCAATCTCTACGTGTAGAATAAAGCAAATGTCAAAATCCTTCACTGAATGCAAAACTAAATGTTTTTGAGGTATGATGGATAAAACACATCCATTTAAGGAGACAAACTCTTGCTGCTTCTGGCTTAGATGGGTTCTGCCTGCCCTATGATCCCCAACCTAGGAACATGGAATTCCTGTCACTGAGTTTCATTTAGGATTCAGGTATCTTCTGCTCTCAATAAAATCACAGAGATTTGCAGCCAACTCAAAGAAAGATTTTTGTCCTAAATTTAGGCAGGTCCCTGTTGTCTCTCTGGCTGTGCAATGACAGTCTGACAGGCCAGTCAGTGATGTGAGTCTGTACATACCTCGCAAAACTTGTTCAGCATGTTCTCCCTGGGGACACGCACGTTCTGCAGCATGAGGTAGCCGTTGTCAATGTGCTCAAAATTCATTTTGGGACCAATGTCTCCCGCAGTTATGCCTGCAGCAGGAGAAAACACAGCCTGCTCACTCCCACTTGAACTTTTTTCTCCCTATTTTGTGTCGGGCTGGGGATTGTCAAAGGAAGGGCACGTTCAGCTCTGCTTCTTCCCCGGCATGGGTGATCTTGCCTGGGGGGCATGAAACAGGCACTGGAATGCGTTGTGGTAGTTTTTTTCAGTGATCCCTCTGTTACCCGTGTTGGCCGGGGTCAGAACTGAGGTGTTAATGCAGAGGCGTTCAGAGCAGCCCAGGCTTCTGTTTAAGAAGCAGGCTTGGTCTGGATATGCCTGAGGATACATTAAGTCTTCCTTTAGATAAAAAGGTTGAGGTTAAAGATAACTATGCCTTGGGTATCTGTCTTGGTTTGGTTTTGGCAATTATAACTCTCGCTGGGCCCAACATTTTAGAGAACATTTAAGGGTAGAATAGGCAGAGCACCTGCACTAGTGCTGCTGTGTCTGGGGTCGTTTACCTGGGCAGAGTGAATGGTCCTGAAGGCTGCGTATCTGCACGATGAAGGGATGTATGCCGTAGCTCTTCCCGTGGACATAGAGCTGAGCAAAGACCACTGTGTGGGTTGCTGACCTTCCCACTGCAAGAAGAAAAACAGCCCCATTCCCTTAAGACAAGGTAGAGCACAAACACTCCCACTGTTAACAGCAGTTAGTGTTAACTGTGTGTTAGGTCTCGTTATCACGTGGGTCAGCTTAGATGTGACCGACAGGTGCTGGACACTGGAGATTGCCTAAATCTGCTCTCTGAGCCTGCTCTTGCCTCTCAGAAGTTGCATCAATCCTAGCTCTGTCGCTGCCCTTAAGCCTTTGATTAACAGTTTGCATTGGCAGATGAGAAAAAAAGTAGTAGTTAAAGTTCATGCAGTGCAGAGAGAACAGGAACTCCCATGGCTGTTAGAGTAACTCCAGTTATTTTCTGTGAAACACCTTCCTGAAGGGAACCAGAAATTTTACATTTGAATCCTATTTGGTGATCCTTTATGCTGATGATCTTCCTCCAGTTTTTGGTCATCTGAGTATTATTTACAAAGAAGAGAAGATTGATTCCTGCAGAGGCAGGAGTTTCCCTGCATGAAGTTCTCTAGCCCTGACACCCAAGGGCTTTTGACAGGTGATGCTGGCTCCCTTCTGGCCTTTGAACATGTACAAAATCCTTTGGGCTCTTATTTGCTTCTTGTTGTATGCATCTCTTACTGAAGTCCTCTGCTAGCTTCCAGGCCCTCAAACACAGAGCTCGAGAAGGGCAGACTGAGTAACTGAAGGAAGCAAATTAGGAAAACCAAAATATTTTTTGTGGTACTTACTGTCTCCAGGCCACCACTTCATGGCAGAGATCTTTGGTGTGTTCAGTATAAATTCCTGTGTAGTGACATCAAAGACTGCTGTTGTTTCCAAACCCTGAAGATAAGTTCCTTTAAAAAAAAAAAAAGTGAAAAAAAAAAAATAATCTATCTATCCTGGTATATCACAAGGATGGAGAGAGTGGAGGATCCTTAGAGGCTGGTGTGGGTATTGCCAGGGGTTTGTGGTTTACTCTCCTGATGAGAACCATAGGACCATGCTCCCAGTGACCGGGCACTGCCTCCTGCAAAGATCTCTTCAGCCACACGGTACTCAGGCAAGCTGCCTGCTTCATGGTGACAGCCACCAGAGCAGGCAGACTGCCTGGCTGATCCCCTCTACTGATGGTGACTGCCTGCTGTCTAACCATCAACCTTAACCCTCAATTGTTATTTTTTCCACATGAGCAAAACCAGAGCCAGCACATCTCCAGCTTGCAGAGGAACCGTGAGGACAGCAACATCTGATGCACAGGTGGTATTTTTTCCCCCCAGCCACCCATGTCCCAGTGGAGCATGGACAGCTTGAACTCCAGTTCCCCTGAGAATCTGGGCCAGAGTCTCTCATTCTACAGAAACAGTGTGTTTTATTTGCAGCCTTACCATGCCCCAGTTCAGTCTGGGCGTAGCTTCCAATGAGCTGATACTGGGAGGCGAGAGGAATCCACTTGGCAACCTGTTCATCTGAGCCCAGCATGGAAACACTTCTCATGAAGACCCGGTGAAGGAGAAATGCAATTTCTCCTGCCACTGCCCTGTGGAGAAGGAACAAGGGGTATTTTTACACGGATGAAGTTCCAAGGATGTGACGAATGAGGCAATGATGCTGCAGCGGTCACCAGACAGTACCACCTGCTGTCTTTTGATTTCTGCGTTGTCATACCTCACCCAACATCCATCATCAACACGGTATTGCAAGAAAAGTGTGTGCTCTTCCAAGCTGCTTTTATTCCTTCTTTCATAACATATTTGCTTAAGTGTTGCTAGCTCATTATTTCACTTGCTTTTGGAGAAATTGTGTGTTCTGAGTAGCAGATGCTGAGCTCCTAAAAACATTGCCCAACTCCAAAGCTCCTGTAGCTCTGATAGCTTGTGAGTCTTTTGTAGCTTTATTTCACTTCACAGTTGTTTTTTAATCCTGATTATCTAAGGCTGAGCTGAAAAAAAACTCCACCACCCTAGCCTAAAACACCCAAACTCTGTCAATTCACTGTGGAGCACCTTAGACTGAATTACATATGTGGGCATCTGAGACCGGAATTCCTGGCCCTTCCCATGCTGGAGAAATACCTCAGTATGTTGGGATTTGTTGCTGTACCATTCCCTGGGTGTTTGCTGTCAGTCACTGCCAGTGAACAATACTGGGGGGGGTGCATGGAGATTTGGCATCACTTGAGATGTGTTTTTCTTAGGGAAAAATTCAAATACATCCTTGTAACACCTGGTTTATTGTCTGGTCATGTCCTTTGCCGTTGCCAGCCATTAGGGCTGCGCCCATCCCCAAAAGCACTATTCCAGAAGCTGTGTATGGAAACTTGGGTACAGTCATTTCCATGGTGCAAACCAGAAACTCATTTATTTTAAGTTGGTTTTGCGTGTGTGTGCGAGAAATCCTAAGAAAATATGAGGAATATAGTCCCTCTTCCTGGGATTCTTCAGAATATGGTTGAATCCCCTCACAGATACACGTCCTCTCACACCCAAAAATAAGCAGCTGTGCTTGTTCTCGGTAGCTTTGCCTGGCTGTTAGCGCGTTGCTTTACTGCAGTGCTGTCGTGAGCACCTCGTTCCAGATAGATACCTTTCATTTTTAACAAATGACTGTGCCCTTTCTTCTGTACTGGCCCTGGGGGAGAATCAGCCATGGTGAAAAAGCGTGAGGGGGAAAATATGAACAAAGAAGTTCAAGGGAAATTGCGTTGATTAACAGGGAAAGACGTAATGAACCCTTGGAAGCCCATCCAGAAATAACGTTGCTCTAGCTGTGGTTTAAAAAAAGCTTTTTTTTTTTTAAAAATGTGTGCAGGTGATTCACTGTGTCTGGCACCAGGAGGCACCAGGACTTTGTCAGTGAAAGCCTGGTGCTCACCTGGGGTTTCACCAGAGGAGAGGGGGCCGTGCTCTTAATCCAGCAAACGCAGCAGCGCTGACTGGCCCTGCCGAAGCCCTTGACATCAGGGACCTGACAAAAGCAACCCTGGGTGGGAGAAGTGTTGAGTTTTGTCAGGTTTTTAAAATCTGATGAGATTTTTTTTTTTTGACTCCCTTCTGAGGGAGGAGTGCAGAGGGGCTTTTTATTGGGAATATAAGGATCGGGTCCAAGAGCTCTGGATGTAAGTCTTCTACCTTTAGCAGTCGCACTCGCCGCAGCTGCAAAGAGCTTAGTGTAAAAAGCTGTAATCTTTCATATGATTAAATACTGGTGAATCACTTTGAGTGTCAGTGGTGGTGCCCTTTGGAATGATGCTTTTGAACTTGCACTTTCTTACTGGGCATGTAGCCCCCAAAACGGACAGTGTGCACTGGGCAACAGGAAAATGGTACTTTTCTTTAGCAAAGGGGGAAAGAAGGAGGGGCAAACAATTACAATTAAAACATAGAGCTCAACCCCATACAAAATGTTAAGATTTTTTTAAAGAAAGGATTGCAGAAAATATTTTATTCCATTCCTACACACTAAATTTATTTATCTTTTTTTTTTTTTAACGTACAATATGGATTTTCTAGATAAATTAAAAATGGAGATTTTCTCTATCTGAAAGTCAGTAAAGTAACTGAAACAGCACCATTCCCTTATACATTTAAGAAAGCTGAGGAGCAGTATGAGAGCTGCAGCTCAGGCAAGGAGCTTGCTGAAGTGGGAACATCACGCTGGGGATGTGAACTGCTATGATCTATCACGCTGTACCCGTGTGCTGTTCTTTGAGAAGTTCCCTGCCGTGTATCATCATTTTCCCTTTTCCCAAGCGTGCTGCTAAAGTAAAAACCTGCAGCACGTTTGTATCAAAACCTTCTCTGTCAACTCTTGGCCCCTCCCAGCCTTTGCTCAAGCCGTTTCTTGTTGGCATATGACTATTTTAACAAAAAATTAGTTGCACGAAAAATAAAATAAAAATCACCTGTAAATGTACTTAAATTCAGGTCCGTTCTCACTCCATCCCATCTCGTTCATCTTTTTCTGGAGGTGAACAGCGTTCCTGACTGCAGCTTCGTACCTCTCGTTCTGGCTCTGGAAATACTGATTTTCTCTGCTAAATACAGGGTCACGTTCGATAGCTTCAACTGCAAAGCAACGCAGAAGAGTTGGTTCTCCTGGGGCTGGGGAGGTGTGGGCAGCACCTCCAGGCAGGAACAGGCAGGGCTGGGGTCATGGGTATCGATGCTGTGACTTTTTAGAGTGACCACAGGCAGGTTTTATTTTGCCGGTGCTGGCTCTGATGGCTGTCATGCCTAACTCTGAAAAGCCAAAGGGTCTGGGGAAGGAAGAGGGGAAGGGAAGCGAATGGGGCTGAGAGAGGGGTCCGTTGAGTGGAAATAGTGACCCTGCAGGGAAAGGCACCCTCCCTGGTTGGGGTGTTGAAAGTGACTTTGTGCCTTAGATAGAAAATGCCTCTTTGTAATTGCTGTTCCTGTGCTGTGACGGCACCAAGAGCTGCCGTTACCTGAAGGGTGGCCAGTGGCTGGAGATGCAGATGTCCCACTCGGCACCCGCGCTTCAACTGGGGCTTTTATCAGCCCTTTGCGGTGTTGCAAAGTGACTCTTGGGTTTGCTCATTCTGTGTCAGCCTGAATGCTCCCACTGCCCCCTTTTAGCCTTGAAACCTTTGAGTCCATTCACGTTCAAGGTTTTACCGAACTCCAGTTGCACCATGAAGCATGTGATCCCAGTGGCCTGTGCTGTTTTCATGTGACAGGGGTATTATATGGGGGTAGTTACAGAGACAAAAAAGCTTTTTTTTTGTTTTTCCCTCTCTGTTCCTTCTGAGCACAAAGTAATTTTTCAGCACATCCATCACAAGCGAGGTAGATCCATCTCAGCCGTGTGGAACCAACCCACACAAGGAATTCCCTACCTGGATGAGCCAGTTGTGCCGGGGCTTGGGGGGGATCATTGGCTGGGGTTGGAGCATGAGGTGCAGCTCCCACCCGCATCCCCCTCGAGCAGAGATGCCCACCCATGTGACCCTCAGCCCTTGTATTCCAGTTTAACCAGTCTTGCCAGAGGTACTGGGGATAGGAGCAGAGAGGGGGGAAAAGCTTCAGACAGCAGGAGTGGCTGCGGAGGAGTCGCGTTGCTTTGCATTTGCAGGGACTCCGTGCTCCCACTTTTCTAAGAGAGGGGTGATAAGCAGATACCTGGGAGCCCAAAACCCACCATGCAGAGGAGGAGCAGAAGACGTGGGGGATGAAGACATGCATTGTACCAGCCCGCAGCCGGGGACCCCGTGTGGCTCACTCACCCACCGCCCTCCGTAGCCGAGTCTGCTCCACGCCGCCATCCAGCCAGGTGGTGAGTTTCTCCACGCTGAAGGAGGCCGTTTGCCTCTCAATGGCGAGGTCGGGATTCACGCTGCCGAGGACGGAGCCCTGTGAGTACTTGCTGGTCTCCAGCAGTGCCATCCTGGAGGATGAGCTGCTCTGGGAAGGGATGGGGCTCGTTAAGGCGCTGGCACCCCTTTCAGTGGGTGGTTGATGAAGGTGTTGGGCGCAGTGAGGAGCGGTTTCAGTAGGTTGGCCAAGATGTTATACCTGCACAGGCAGCCCTGGGCATGGCTCCCCACGCTGTTGGCACAGCTATTGCAGGGCACTGTGCTCAGCAACGTAGGGGGAGGAGTGAACCTTGTACACAGAGAGGCAGGTTTCCTTGTTAGTTTTTAAAAAAATAAACAAACAGGGATTGCATGAATATGTAAGCACTGTCTTCTCCTCCTTGCAATGGTATAGGCAATGAAAATCTAGGGCATTTTTAAGAGCTCAAAATACAGGTTTGATGGTTGTGTTATTTTTTAAAAATATTTTTAAACATTCTTTCACCGGTCTGCCCCCAGTGTTTTATGAGAAGTTACTGCTGGAGTATCACACAACTATGTGTTAATGTTTAAGGGACTTTCTGGCCCTGACCCGTTCCCCTCCCCATGCCAGGCGCTGCTGCTGCTGACTAGCCCACAGGCTAATAGCCTTCTGGACCTGGGGTTCCAGGCACTGGCAGCTCTGCCCTCGCTGCCTCCATCCTGCTTCCCATGGGGCTCGGCTTTACATTAACTCTTCACCTCGTAATTCCGTTGTTAGCAGGATTTTTAGCAGGAATGGTAATAAAAAAAGTGTGATGTGTAGGGAGGGAAAAAAAAGCAGATCCTTTCCCCTCACTTTCCTAAACGATTTTTAATGTTATGAAAATTTCAGCCCTGGAAAGACTTGCAGAGATGTTTTTAATTCCCACTTTTCTGCTATTCAGACCTTTCATTCAAGGCGTCTTATTGTCTCGGGAGGGAGAAAAGCCTGAAAGCAGTGTGCCGAGTACACAAAACGGGACAAGTAACCCAGACCTGCCCTTGAGCCGTCCCAGGAAGCTCCGTACTGGGCGCTGGAGCTCCGGCGCGGCTCAGCCGCCGGCTCCCTCTTCCGTACAGGAAAAATCTGTCTCTCTCTCTGCTACGTTCAAACCAAACCCCCACGTACCTTGTCCCACGAGTCCTTCAGGGAGCTGCCTGCCTGCTGCCTACCTTTCCAGGCCGTGCTCCTGGTGTCCCCACGGCAGGGACCTTGTCCCCGTGGCCAACGGAGCTCTACCCGGCCGTGGCTGTTTCCGCGTGTGCGCAGCAACGAGCCAGAGCTGACCTCTGCCGGCAGCGGCCTGGGTGCCTGCGAGGCGTAAAATCCTACAGCTCCCACTACCAAGAGAGCTGGAACCTCTGTGTGTTTTTTTTTTTTTTTAAAAGAATTAAATATGACATTTTTTCTGATCTTAACTCAGGCTGTTTATGCCATGCAGGCTGCACTTCCAGCTCTTTCACCAAAGTGACACCCTGCCCTTCTCCCAGTATTTTTGATTTATTTTTGTTGTTGTTGTTAGTCTGTTCAGGAAGGAGGAGAGCATCCCTTGGGCTCTCATTGCTTCTTGCCCGTGAACTTGACTTGCTCGAGGTTTTCCCAAATCAGTTACTGTCTGCTTGGCTCCAGCGCGGCACTGCCCTTGGCTCTTCCCACAGTTTGGGATTCTGGCTGTGAGACTGAGGATGTGCCTCACTGGCTGGGTCATGATGGGGGTCAGAGGGAGGTTGCCATAGATGATGTGGTGCCTTCCTCTCTGACAATTGTGAATCTGCCCCCACTGCAGTCTATCCTGGTGGGCAGGAGCTGGCAACTTCCCCCACTGGGCTGCATCAGAGCCTACAAGGAGCCTAAGGAGCTCACAGAATATTGTGGGAACAAACAAAATCCCCAAGAGCACCTGGTTGTGGTGAGTTGGAACACACCATGGTTATGATGTTGCTGAGAATTTTGCTGATTATTATGTTCTAATAATTTTGCATTTTTCCCCTTTTCCATAGGCCCAGCTATCTCTGGTAGCATGTCTGACTTGCAGGTTTCATGTGGATGATCACATCACAGCACAGGATGATGCTTTAATCCACGCAAATCTGGTCAGTTTATAACAGTTCTAGATAATTTTGGGAAATTATTGAAATATCCAAAAATACCTAGGATAAGTAGAGGAGAGTTCCTGAGAAGGGGTGTTCAGCCAGGGCCAGTCTGAGGATGCCCCTAGCTTGGGTAAGAAAAACAGAATTTGCCATTTCTGAGGCAATCATGAGAAATTAATTAGGCAGTAAAATATATGGGTTCTCTGATTGGAAATTCCACTGCAGCAAACTATTCAGGGGCACTTCAGGAGTGACTGTGTGGGAAAGATCTCAGCATGACCTGGGTAAATTGCTAATCTCCTGTTGAAAACTGATGGTAAGAAAAATGCCAGCAGTGGAGCAGTTTGTGAATAGCTAAAAGGCAGCGTATCTTTAAAGAACAGAAATGATTGTTTCTTACTCTCTTCCATAGATGAGAACTGTCACAATAATGAAGGACTACCTTTGGCATTTGTGCATGAAAAGAGATGTGTGTTTACTGTAAGCAGTCTTGGGGCATAGCCCACAGAAACCTTGCTGGTTGGAGCTGTAAAAGCTTGATAAAGCATTTTCCAAAGCCCTGCCCCGGGTCCCCTGGTTTGGTGTCTCACCGAAGGCCGCGCTCTCTGGTGAAGATGTTTCCCTTTGTGTGGTTTGTGCCAGGAAATTAAGTACACAACCTGAGATGGTAGGAAAAGATTTCAACTGTTATTGTAAGCAGCAACAAGGTGGGAAGATGTTTTGGAAAGCTGACCTGAAGAACAGGTTTAGTCAGCCCTGATGATGAGCTGACTGCCCACACCAATGCCGTAGGGAACACTGTGTGGTTCCTAGTGTGGCAATCCCGGAGGATACCTGGTGTCCAAGCACCACCTCTGCCACCTTCTGAGTGGGGAATTGGTGTCTCTGCCATTAAGTCTCATCACTAATGAGACAGAGAAGTCCTTTTCGTTTGCTTTGCTGCATTCAATTTTAGTCCTGGCTCCCGGGGAGCATGGAGTGTGTGACCTGCACACGTGAAGCATCCTCTCTTTTTCTTACCTATTTAAGCTGTGGTCTTTGGTTGCTGCTAAAACACTTTAAAAATGATAAAATGAGCTCAGTACTGTGAGGATTACCTTTCACTTCAAAACCGAGTTTTTAAATTAAATACAGTGTATTTCCTTGGCCTCTTGGGTCTTACCCTGCCAGGCAAGTGAGCATCTGTGGCCAGTTGGAAATCAAACATATGGGCAGTTTCAGTGCACAAAGCCTGATTCCACAATTCTGGTGCCCTTAAACTTTCAGCAAATTGTAATGAAGTCTGTGGATAAGCAACGGATGCAGCGCTGGGTGCTGATGAAGAAAACAGCTTGTTGATGAGTAAGTTAACACAGCACTAACAAAGCAGCTGCTTTCAGACTTCACTGATTTTTATGTTCATTCAGTTTATTTGGCTGTTTTCTGCTTGCATCCTCAGAGCTTTTTCAGATCCATGTGGAAAAGAACAAAATATATGATCATCCTTAAGTTTATTTCTTCAGAAGTGTCCACATTAAACAGAGTGAGTTAATTCAGTAGAGTTGCATGATGTATGCTTTTATATAAATGTATAAACACCAACACAGAATATAGACTATATATCACATAGGCAACATACACAGTGCAAAAAATTGTCTTCCATCAATACTCTGATAATCTGTATTTTCTGGCTACATCACATTTATTCAGGAATGTATTTTAGGGGCACAGGGAGGAAATTATTTATAAGAGACACAAAGATACCCCAAAATCTTCCTGGTGATGTCTACCATGCTGTTTTTTTCAGGTGCCACCTCTACGCTGCCGCACCGTGAAGCACAAGAACGTTGGCGAAGGTTGTGGTGGTCCTGGGCCTGATCCCAGACAGGGAGGCCATTATCAGTTCACAGGGGTGAGAAGAGCTGTGCTGGAAAACACTGTCATTTTTTAAGCCAGGGTTTAAACAGCAAAAGCATCGTTTCCCATGTGCCATCACAGAGGGCTGGACCCTGCAGCTCTCCTGAGGGATGAAGCGCAGTGTGCCCCGCAGTATGCCATGGAGCTGCTGCAGCCTGTCCTGTTCCCACAGGAGCTCCCAGTGCTGGTGGTGGGTGGTGGCCGGTTTGATGGGTTGGTGTGTGGACATGTATCTGGGTCCTGGTACTCACAGCTTGCGGAGTCCCTGTGGGAAGCCAGGTCAGGGCTTTCTGCTGTCTCTCCACTGCTGGAAGAGTTTCTTGTGTCCCTGTTAGCTCAGCCTGAGTTAGAACAGTGTGACCTGGGGCCCTCCCTTTCCCTTCTGGACACCCACTGAAAATGACCCAGATGCCCCTTAGCAATCCTGGACTGTGTTGGTGAGCAGCCCCGCTCTGTGCTTGGTGGACACCACATCAAAGGGAGACACCTTGATTTATTTATTATTTTTTTTTTTCCCAGATGATGTTTGCGTACTCAAGAAGACTGCAGCAAAAGATATTTGCAACCTTTTGATTGCTGATCTGAGCGCTCGGTTTACCCAGACCGTACCGGATGGCTCCCACCCAAGGACTTGCATAGATGCCCCCGTCCCAGCCTGGGTGAGCTGGTAACACTGATTTCACTGGTGCATATGGAGTGACAGATTGCCTCTCCTGGAGTGCATTTCCATCTGTGGCAAAATTACAAATTAATTTGCTGAATTTTTTTGAGCTCTTTGATCAAGGTTACTTAATCTGTGCCATAACCCCTCACAAAACCCCAGCACAGTAATTCTGGCTTGTTATTTAACCCAATGTTATCTATGGGGTATGATACAGCTTTCTTTACAGCTGTGTACAAGCATCCTTAGCAACACCTTTCTTTCCTTGGAGAAATTTGGCTTTTTTTCCCCTCAGGAAAGAGTGGTTGATGCTGCTGCTTCTTCATGGTTTTAATCATAACTTATACAAAAAGTTTCATGGTTGGAGAGGGCATAATAGATCCTTTCAGATCTTGTTTGGCCCGTAGTGACCATATGAACTGGATTTCTGAAATAAAAACTTATTTAAAATAAGTGTGATGAGCAAGGGGCTTAAAAACTGCTGCAGAGACAGTGCCAGGAGATGAGGCTTTCAAGGACTGAAATTGAGTTAAGAGTTTTTTAGTCCAATCTCTTGTGGAAGCCTGTATCACTGCTCTTGATGTGTGATGTGGCTCAGATGTTTCACTCAAGCTTCCAGGTTGAGCAACAGCCCTCTGCAATGAAACACCCCACTGGACAAGAGAGATTAAGGAATGGGTTAGTAATGTTTTAATACATATTTGTTTGATAAATGCCCAGTTTCCCTTAATTTTTGTATGGATCCACTGAAGATGTGGATAGTAAATTCTGTTTAATCAGGTATTGCCTTCCCAGCTGACTAGGTCCATTGAGGTCAAGGGCCAGTGTTCAAAGGCAGTCGGTGAGTTAAGCTGCTTAGGCTTTGTGTCAGGGCTGGTGTGAGAAGAAAGAAGCCGAGATCCTCCAGAAGATGCAATTATAGTGCTAGATGTGGACACCTCAGGGCACAGGTGCCCCATTAATATGGTATGCCCTGTCCAGATGTGGTGCAAGCACACCTGATGCTGCTTTGCCATACCAGCAGCAAGATTTTTTAGCTTTGCCAGGTGGCAACTGAAATGAGGCACCTCTGACCTGGAGAAGGGAATGAGAAGCACTGACAAATAGTCTTACATCAGTACCTATACGTCCCATTGCCCCTGGTGCCTACAGGTGTCAGCTGTGTGCAGGGTGAACGGGGACAGTGGCCTTACACCTCTATGACATTACCACGTTACCACCTCTCAACCACAGGACTTTTTTGTGAGTCCCTGTGGTAGCCCATGTCCAGCTACTGGGTGAAGGGCTGAAGTTCAGTAGTCCAAGGGCAAGAAGCAGTTTGTTTGTCTGCTACATCCACATCCACAGGGATCATGCACGCTTCCATGAATGCCCACACTGGAAACACCCAGCCTTTGCTTTCTGCAGGGAGCATTTGCCTCTTACGTGGGGCATTGTTGGTGTGGTCCAATGTATCTGCTGCCTGGGCATCAAACTGCCTAAATAGCTATTTTTCAATGGGTTTCAAATGCAGTTTAAAGGTGCTTTTGAAGAACAGTTGCACCTACCTGTGCTGTGTTGGCATGGGCACACAGAGGTTGATTTTTCTAAGAGCATGGGTGTGCTGCTGGGACACACAGCCTCAGCCAGGCTTGACTTGTACACTGGTGCAATACCAGTGACCCTTAGGAAAGCCATTATGGTCTGTTCTTAGTAATATGCGTATTGTCCCTTTTAGTTACCACGTCAGGTTTCCATGAGGTTCCCCTGCAGATGCCCTCCTGTCACCCTGTGAGCAGGGGCCCCCCAAACCATCCCTCCAGACTTCCCTGGCTTAAACAGTCACTGTGTCTCAAGAGTTAACCAAGAATTAGCTGGAGGTTAGCGTGCACCCACAATTTGAGGGGGGAAATAACATCATTACTCTCTGCATCTCCTCATGTGAGTACTTCTCCGGTGAATACTGCAACTTTTCCACAGTGATACCTTCCTGGACTGGGAAACCTTTTTTGTGCCTTTTACTGGAGCAAGTGTTAATAACTGTAAGTAGCCCCAACGATGCGGCTGTGAATGTCCACCATGTACAGAGATGTCAGCGTGTACGTGTTAGCGCCGGCCTTGGTAGGATCCCTGTTGAGTTTTGGCAGAAGCTACGCCGCTTTCTCATCCCCAGTCACCGTCGATGTTCTTCTCAGGTTTTCCTTGACTTTAATGAATTCTGGTGCATGGTCTTCCTGCTTTTCCTGCTCTTTCTCCAACTGTAAGAAAGAATAGTCATGGTTATCTGTGCATGCTAAAGGACAGAAGCGCATTGGCTACATTCAAACAGTGCACTTCATTATTGCTGGCTGTCCAATTATTATTGCCCAAAGATGAATGACTGCACAATGCATATGTTGGTGCTCTCTTTTTCCAAAGCATTACACCTGAGTCATGTTCATTCCAAATCTCTTTTTCTGGCCAACTGACACACTAATTATTTTTTTTTTCCCTCTAGGGAGGACTATCTCCAGCAGAAACATGGGGCAGTGCTTCACTTAAGACCTGGAATGGAGGAGGGAGGAGGAAGTTTGAATTCTTCCCGGCAAAGGAAGTCCGTGAGCCTGGAAAAAGCTCTCAGCATGATGTTATTGTCTAACAGGGGCTGGAGGGTAAGTCATTGTACTGTCTCACTTTTATATGCAGTCTTTATGGATCTGCCCCTAAGCCACCTTGTTTCATGTTCTGGTTCTTCTCTGAGAGTGCTGGGCTTTGATTTTCAGGTGATATTGGCTTGGCTGATAATATTGCAAGGTAACTTATGTTATTAATGAAATATACTAGTTTCATCCATTTGCAGTGCAAACACTGGCAAGTAGGACAGGGAATTACTTTATTTTCAGTGGCAACAAGCCTTCTTGCTTCTTTCACTGGTTTGGGTAAGAGGTCAGGCACAGAGCATCCGGGGCATGGCTGTGCTGCTGACAAGTGCCCACACAGAATATTGCTTTCCCCAAGTATATTTTTGGCCAGAATACATGCCAGGAACTGCTCCCCAAAGCAGCTTGGGTGTGATTGCAGCAGGGTTTGCACCTTCCATCACTTCTGCATTCTCTCACCCCGCACCCCAGGGTCCTGAGCACCCCTGTGGTGGGTGCTGCAGCATCCCCCCATGCTATTTGGGGTGCTTTCAACTGGAAAGCTCACCCCAAGGACACCACGTAGGACCTAGAGGGAGACCCAGGGTCAATGGTGCAAGGGGGGGGTCCTGAGTGAGTTGGTACATACAAGGTGGATCCCACTGTGAGTATGAGGGTGCTGCAGCTGCTCGGGGCAGCAGTGAAGGATGTACTGTGGCTCCTGCTTTATGGAAGGGTAGAAACACTATATATACACCTTAGGTTGAGCCTCAGCCCACCCTTCTTCCCTGTGGTCTTTGTGGGTTAGTTAGGATAAGGTGAGGATGACTGAAAACTTGGTTCTACCTGATCCAGCCTCTGGTGCCTCTTTAATAGCTCTTTTTCAAAAGGAGATTGTAATTTCTTTGCCTCTTCCTCCTCCTTCTTCTGTCTGATGAGCTGGTTTCGCCGTCGGTGCTCAAGTACCCTCTGCAGCTCTGGCTTGCTCTCCACTCCCAAGCCCCTGTGGATAAAAAGGCAATAGATCAGCACCAGAGCACCTACATCCTGGGGTGTAACCACTGCCAGCCCAGCAACCCCAAAACTCTTCTTAGTCCTAAATGGAAACAAGGGAGACCTGGTCTACAAACCAGTCCTGGTCCACAAATCAAATCCACAAGGCTTTGTGGGTGTTACTGGGAGCATCTTACTGCAGTGCTTCTTTTGGGCTGCCTGCCTTAGGTGGGCATGGTGTTTACTGTCTGTGTCTGGGGCTTGTGGCACTGGAAACTTTGCTAATCCCATTGTACCGAGGTGTTACAGCTTTCTGGGTTGGGAATGGAAACGGGACCTTCTACGTTACTAGCTTTAATGATGGCAGTGGTGGCTTCAGCAGCATTGAGGACTTTTTAAATAATGACGATTTTTTTTCCACCAGCAGGGGTAGTCATTGATCTGCAGTAATTGTCCTGGCGGTGCCTTTCCTCCCTGTGGCAGCCCAGCTTTGCTTCAGAGCTGAGGGCTAGCAATCCCCCTGTTGACATGGAGAGTTTGGGTCAAGAAGTCAAAACGAAACGTCCTTTTCTCCTGGCAGCCAGAGTGTTTGCTGATGGCGCGGGTGTCTGGATCCCTTTCAGCTGCCCGAAGTATCTCAGATGAAGCGGGGATGCTCCAAGCCCTGTTCTGTGACAGGTGGGATCACGGGAAAGGAGACATAGCAAGGACATGCAGGCATGGCATAAATACTTGGTAAAGAGATGAAAGAAGTTCTCCAAACAAATTAGAGAAATCTAACACTTTGAATATTGCCATGCCTGAATTTAGACACTAAGATTTACCTCCTGCAGCTGACCCCACCACCTTCCCTCCAGCTTCTGTCCCCCTAGAAGCATGGGAGTATTTGTAGACATGTCCGGCTATGGGTCAATGTGGAACAAGTCCAAGTGTGCTCCTGCATGGTCTGGGATGGTCCCTGTGCCTCCAGGATAATGGTTTGACCAACTCATCTCCTCCATGCCAAGAGCAATCTGCCTTCATAAAATCTGAAATCACAAAAAGCAGTGACTCTCTGCCCCACTGAGTCCTTGTCAGATGGAGGCAAAAATCTGAAGCTGCTGGGAAGATCTGCTGAATTTTGGGAGACTTTATTGCACAGAATTTTAGGTCGCTGAGGAACAGATGATTAAGAAGTGGTCGAGGCTGCATTTATGCAGACTATCTTCTGCAGTAGCAGCTCGAATGTAAGTAATCTTGCAAGAAAATACAGAAGTAGAAGTGGTTGACTGAAATTGTATTTTTGAGGAGTTGAGGACCTTGTACCTGTCACACACGGGGAAGGAGTGGGGCCTGATCACTTTTGTGGGCTGGTTTTAATACTCCTTTAACAAAATGGGCTGAGAGTATTTACAAGTCTCATCATAAAATGTGTGGGGTTTGCTGCTCCTGTGGGTGAAGGTCTGTTTTGAGGCGAGGAGGGGACCTCCCCATGTCTGTGCTAAGGACTTGCCCACAACATGGCAGGCTGGTGTGTGCTATTAATGCAAAGCTCATCCTCAGCACTGGTAGATTTCTGTTGACCAAAGGCTGGTTGGTTTCTGCTAAGGTCAATTGAAAGCAGAGACATCAAACCCTGTGGACTACCAAGCTTCCTTGGCAGAGTGGTGGACACTGAGGTGGTATCTCACATCTTTCCCTCATCCTGGCAGGCAGGAAAGGGAAAAGCTTTCCAAATGCAGCAAAACTTTGTGCCATCACAGCATGGCTGAGGACCAGTGCTTGCATCTTTCCAGTACCATGTTTAATGATGCTTCCTGTTGTCTTTTCTGTTTTTTGCCTTATGGTGGGTCAAAGTTGATGGCAGCATCAGCAAAGAGAGCTGTAGCATTGACCCCAGAGATTTCATGATGATTTTTCAAATCAGGAAGAACTCAGATGCCACAGAGATGCTTTTCCCAAGGCTTGAGAGAAGAAAAACTTGCCTTGGCTTGCTAGAGATGAAGCTTGCAATGTTGCCTGTGGACTTGTTACTACTCTTTTAGTAGATTTAATCAGCTTGTGTTGTTAGTACCCAGAGGTGTTGACCAAGATAAGGGTTTTGTTACACAAGCTGCTGATTTGAGTTGCTTCTCCCTGCTGCTTAAAGGGAAAAACCAACAACAGAACAGAAACAGGAGCAAGTCATAGATCCTTCTCGCTTCCCTTCTCCCCTCTCACACCCTATGGTAAAGTGTAGCGGGAAGCAAAGCTGGTGGATCCAAGAGTGACAAGAAACCAGCAATAATGGATTGTTGTTTGCAGAAGGCTTTGTTTCACATATCTGCTGAAAAATATTTGGGAGGCCAGAGCTGAAGCAGGTTTAAATGGATGCCTGAGGTGCAGAGGACTAAAATGAGAGGGGTTAGGAGATGCAGGATGGCTGCGATGGGGCTGCCGTCTGCCAGCATCTGATGGCACATGTGGATATATCATGGTAGCAGTCACAGGGCTTGAGTACAAAGTGATGATGCACTTTGTATTTGCCAGTTTGAAGTTCAGCTCAGCCTGCTGCTGTGGGGTCTGTACCATGTCTGCCACTGCTCATCATCACTACCTCCATTGCAGGAATTTGTTGATGCTTTGGTCCATCATGGTTAGACTGGAATAACATTCTGTGAGATCAAAGCTAATGTTGGTGGGTGAGCCTTTAAACTAAGCAGTGTCACTGGGCAGGGTGTGGTCACTCTCAAACCAGAGAGTTTTAAAAATATCAGGCTGGTATAGTTACCTCTGCCTCCATGCTGGAGAATGGCCTGGGCATGGTCCCTGTAATTTTTATGATTCTGTGAAAATGAAATCAAACCCATGCCCAGCCAGTGCCAGCATTGATTAATGCACCCTGCCGACAGGCTTGATTGTTCACCGAATTAATATGTGTCTGGTTCTCATAATGTCTGCAGTCCTTTGGAACAGAGGCTGTGCTCCTTTTAATTAGATGGTCAAAGTGATATCACGTCAGAATATTTCAGGATATTCAGGAAATGTCAGTATAAAGCCAGCAGATTTCTTGCTGTGCTAAAAGGGTTCTGAACTGAATATGCTTTTATGGCGCTAATGTTCAGACAGCTGTGACAAAAGAATGATGTAGTTATAGGTTCTCAGTCCCTGCGTCATTATCCTGATGTTGTATCTGTACCCCAAACAGTTAAATTAGGGTGGTGGGATAGGAAATGGGGAATTCCAGCCTGTCTTTACTCATTTGATTTTTAGGAAGACAGAGATCAGCCTTTTCCTTGTGTGGAAGATCTCACACTGATGCTATCACAACTTTCAATGACTCCATCCATCCTGCAGCTCTTTTTGCCTCTGAATTGACTTTAAAGCACTGGGGAAGGCTGGACATTGCTGGGGTCTAGGCAAGCCAGTGATGAAGGCAGAAAAAACAGGAACAGGGAGAAAACATGCGTGGGACACCAACAAGGCAGCTGTGGGGATGCCCTGCATCTTCCAGCACTTGTGTATCGAGGTGGGTGAAAATAGTGAGCAGCTCCGAAAAGTGCCAGCAGCACTTTTGCCTGCGAAGCAGTGGCCATGAACTTTTTGTTCTGCTTTTGTTTTAGAAGAAACCATCATGTCAGAGAAAAAGGAATGGACTACAGCAAGATGTACATGGTGTACGTTTTCACGTGCAGGCTGTGACTTCCTCTTACCTTTTGTGGTTCATCAGCAGCTCTCTGTGCAGCTCTTGGTGGCTTTTCGAGGCTTTTACAGGATTTAGGAGCTTTTTAGGTTTGATGAGGTCTGGGTTTCCATCTATGTAGTCTGGGTGAGCCAGGATATTCCCACTGTCTGGTCGCTCCCGCTGTATTTCAGTGTACATCGATGCTGGAAGAAAAGAAAAGTGTTTACATGAGAAGTCTCACCCTGCTGTGGTGTGGAAAGCTGTTGAAGCTCTTCTCCCCTGGGCAAGGCAGAGGAGAAGGGATGGTGCTCCATGCCCGTGTCGGTGTCTGTGTGCACATACTTCCATGTGCTGGTGTTGGGTTTTTAGAGGTTTTAAAAAATATTCCCTTTGCATTGTTGACGAGACACGAATTAAATAGATCAATTAAATAACTTGCCATCTACTCACTTCAGAGGCTGCAGCATTTAGTGCCAAGGATTAATGAATGCAAGATAGGTCTAACTGAAACTGGAAGCAGCCACGGATGTGGTGGACTGTGCTTTGGTCACCCTGGCTGAGGCCGTTGGTCCACCCCCACCAGGGGATGCTGTGGGATTTGAGGAGCTTCTGAAACACGGGCCTGAGGAAGTGCTTCTGTGTCTGAAACCTCTTGTCAAGCAAGGATTTTGCTGATATCCTGCAGGCCTAATAATCAGGATTGAGCCCAATGCCAAGAAAAGCATAGTTTGCCCCTGCAGTACGTGGTCGTGCTGTAATAATTTGTATGTTCTGGGTGTAAGAACAAGAGTCCACTGTTTTGGAAGTGATGGCAGCTTGGATTTCAGGCAAACCACAGGGCATGTTCACTGTCAGTATTTTCCAAGTGCTCTACATTTCTGCTTTACAAAAACCCTTATACAAACTGAATGCAAAGCACAAGTTATAAGACAAACTGCATGTGGTGGGAGGTATCTTTAAATGTGGAGCACAGTGGGGCTGCCTACAATTATTCAGTGTATGGTCTCATCGGGAGCTCGGAAAGAGCAATTTATTCCTGACTATTCACTTGAACAATTTGGAAGTTTACCAGTAAGAACAAAAAGTTCCAGAAAACGGGTGTAGGCAGCTCCATGTCTGTTAGTGTCTCATTATTATTATAGTATTTTTGGGAGCCTAGTGTGAAGTTATATGAGTTGGTGGAGTGGCGAGAAAAACAGTTGTTCAGTAATGTTGCCTCTCTTATTGCAAACTCATGTATAAAAGGAATAAAACCCTTTTAAAAGAGGAACCAATAAAAAAAAGGCAAGAGAAAGCAGGCTAGGTCATTCTTTCATAGTCAATAAGTACTTATCAAACATAAAGTGGCTTGCAATCAAATAGAATTGTGTAAGGAATAATACAGCTGAAGAAATGATTCAATATCAAACAACTTCTCATTGGATGTTAATGTGGCCATGGCCCTACTGCTTTGGGAACAAAAGAAAACAAATCAGAGCCCATTACATGAGTGTAATTGGGGTGAATAGTTCGGTACATATTTAAAGGGTGCTTGGAAGCTGGAACCAGTGATTTCTTCTATCAAATTATTTTCCTCTAGGATCATACATCACTGCTGGCAGAAGGGGGAAGGTGGCGTGGTTTGATGTTTGATGGCCAGTGCCAGGCTGACTCAAACCCCTGCAAGGCCGGACTCCACAGGCTGAAACTGGGAGCTTAGTGCTGCTTTCCAGAGAGATGCAGGGACTGAAGAACAGCCAAGGGTTAAGGCAGCACAATTTCATGGCTAATTTTTGTTAGATGAAAGCTGGGTTTTGAACAATGAGAAAACGTGTCAGGTTTTCATTGAGGCAAAATTGCTTTAGGTTTTTTCTTCCACTTCTTTCCCTTTTTTGGTCTTTTCTCAGGAAAAGAGGCAGACAAAAGACAAGGAAGGAGAATACAAAAGCAAAGGCTTGTTTTGGTGTGAATTAAATGGATGGGTTCCTATTTCAAATGACAAAGCAATGTCTTCATTCTTCAAACAAGAAATGTTTCTCCACAGAGTAACTTAAATAAAATGCCAGGTGTTTTTTATGAAAACACCATTTTTGGGCAGCTGCACTAACAGACTAACCTCAGTGTTGCTTGTTGTCCTGTCACCCTTTTACCACTGTTCCTTTGCCATTGCTTAGACCAGAGCTATCCCATCCTGGACAAAGAGATTCCTGCATTTTCTTGTGTGCTGGATTCCAAATCCTGTCGCAGCAGGAGGAGGGCTGGGGGTGTATCAATCTTGGATTTGTCCATCTGAAATCCACCTGTTGTGCTCTGCTAGGGGATAATGCAGCGAGCAGCAAGTGTGGAAGGATTACGCAGCCAGCCAAGCCTGAAGGACCAACCTGGATGCTATAAATGGCTGTAACTCTAGAGACTTTGGTGCTTTTTTTCTGTACCAAGTAGCTCTCAGGCCCTGCTGCTAAGCCTTACTAGCTGTTGAGGCACTGGTGCAGTGCTGTTACATGTAAAGTAGTTTTTGCCCTGCCTCAGTGATGTATGGGATTCCTTTTTCATCTCAAGAGTGGGAACCCCTGATTCTCTGCCTCCAATACCCAGACCCCAGGACTGGAGGTTTTGAATTGGCTAATGTGGTTATTTCCAGACTGCAGCCATCTAATGTTGTATGGCTGAGGCTTGCAAAGTAGCAGCAATTTATCAACCTAGTTACTGAAGACAGATGGGGAACTTTTCCTTGAAACAAGTAGAAATGGAGAAAATACTGGGAAGGAAGGAGTGGGAGGCATTGAAACCAGCTGGAAGCATTTCTGGCCGGGCGGCTATTAAGTCAGTCCTCACAATGAGTGTAATTTGCCTGAACAGTACCTGGGGGAGGGGGAGAGCAGGACACAGCAGGTAGCTCTGAGCTTGGTTTTCACTGCACTAGATGTGCCTAGGGGTGTGCAGACACTGACCTCTAGGGTTTGGCTGCCAGCGGGTGTCCCTGCTGCTACCCTGGGGACAAAGTCAAAGCCCTGACCTTGTCCCTATCTGGGACTTGAAGGAGCCTTGAACCTCACTGAAGAACAGGGCTTTAAACCTTCAGAGGACCTGAGTCTGGAACAATTCAAGGAATGCCTTTATTTGCATTGAGCAGAAAAAGAAAAATGAGAATATAAAAATATTAGTGAGCTTGAAACACAGCTTGGAGTTATGCCGGGAGTAAGGACGGGACATCCTTTCTCCGGCAGGTTGGCAGATAGGGACCCAGTGCAAAATGTTTCTTGTGGACTAGATCTATCATCTTCAAGACCTGATGTAATTCATGCCCATGTAAGGGGAGACAGACTGCTATCAGGCTGCTTTTTGTCATTATTTATAGTGCTGGAGGTGTAAATCAAGCCAGGTCTCTGCAGTGGATTTACAGCAGGATGTCTGGTTTTGCATGATTCAGCCATAGATCAATGAACAAGGCTCTGCTCTGGCACCTCTTTGGCCACCATCATAAATCAGCAAAAGGTGTTAGGCATTTTTATATTGTTCTTGGCAAGGTATAAACAAAAAAATACATGTGCATTTTAATACCCTCTGCTGTATGTAGAAAGACAGCCTAACCTTTTAAATGGATCTGCTTTGGTGTGTTGCTTATAAAAAGTAGCTGTGTTTGCTTCAACACACTCAGTCTTTTGCTTGCTTTTAAATGGTTCCCCTTTCCTTGTTTCTAGAAGCCTGAGGCTCTCTAGGAAAAGTATATTTCCGAGCAACTTTTCTGTAAGTAAAAAGCAAGACTGCCTGAATGAAGAGGCCGGGGCCACTGGCAGAGACTTGGACTTCACGCGTGGGCTATCTCCTCTCCCAGTTGTAGCTGTGAATTGAGCTCTTGGTATTCTTGATGAGTTTTCTAGGAGACCCCACAGGGAAAATTCAGCATCTTTGAGGTGGCCCAGAGACTGACTGCCCTCCTGCCCAGGGTGTGGGACTGACTAGGGGAGAAAAATGACAATTTGATATCTTGGTCTGTTCTGACCTAAAGCAAAGTCCAAATTCCTGCTCAGACTGGCTGAAATGCTTATAAATCCTCCAATTCCTGGGAGACATCTGATACAATTGTGAGTCTGCAATCCTGGCCTGAATTGTTTCCATTTCTGATTATGCTCAGCACCAGTCTTTTGGGAACAGGGTATCCGTCAGCTTCAGTGCAACATTAAATTATTTTGAAAATGTTCCTGAATGTTCCAAGTAATGCATTAAATGTACACTACTGGGAATTTAAAACAGGGTGTGCTGCTGGGGGTGTTGAGTGGCTTTTTTGTGCAGCCCAGGGCAAGGAGAAAGGTTTTAGCCTGCTCCTGGAGAGGAGGGAAAGGAGGAAGAGGTCTAACTCATGCCCAGGGACAGGCATTGGACATGAGGGCTCGGCAACATCTGGAGCTGAGCTACGCTTCCCTATGCTGCTGCTGATTTTTGATTTTTGCTCTCTCAGAGGAGATGCCCTTCACACAGCATTTATTTAGGATTAAGTGATGTGTCTCTCTGCAGTGGGTTGCCCTGTGGGCCCTTCTGCGTTGGGACTGTGTGCTGCTCCCAGTGCTGTGGTCTGGCAGCCTGCTTCACCGTCCTGTCAGGATGGAAATAATCCCCAGGAATGTTAAGGGGATTAACAGCCCTGGAAAGGGCAGGTAACCCGAGGGGTGCAGCTCTGCTTACAGCTGCCTGCCTGGCTCCAGCCATTCTGCACAAGGGGAAAAGTAAGAGATTGAAAAGAAAATTAATCTGTAGCTGTTGGCTTTAGAAAGCTACGGGATGGAGGTCTGTCTGGGCTCCTATCCAGCAGCTCTCAACTTGTGACTGTTTAGGAGAATGGAAGGTGCAGCAGGACACCAGCGTTTAGCTGCTTTTTGCAGGTTTTCCTGTGAAATGCTTCCTCCCCTTTGACTTTTGTTTTGTCGAGCTCTCCTTCACCCCCTGCCCCTCCGTGACCCACTCTCCCTTCCCCTGCGCATTTTCTGACCCTTTTTCTATGCCAGCTGCAAGCTGAGTTTCTCTTCCTTCAGAGCCCAGCCCTGTGCAACCATGCCCGGTTGGTTCTCAGCATCCTTAACCTGCAAAGCTTTTGATGGTGTCTTCTGCAGCACAGGCCAGTGGTTAATTTTAGCTGAAATCTACAAAACAGAGTTTGCAGTCTTTTTATTTCTGCTGTCTGTGCCGTTTGAAAATGGGTTTTCCTACCAAAGCTTTTCTGGAGAGGTTCATCAATAGGGGTGGAAGATGACCAAGCTGCTCTTGTTAAAAATACTGTATGGGAGTCGCTTTCTGAGCAGAGAATGGGCCTCTGTGCAATGCCATCCACGTTAAAACAGGCAGAAGGCGTCATTCTGGGAATAGGTTACAGGCTTAGAGGATATTACTGTTGGTAATTGTGTGAAACCCTATGACTGGGTAGAAATGATGAGTCTGGGCAAAAGCCTCTGGATGCCCAGGGTCAGAGCTCTGCATCTGGGTTTGTAAAACCACTGGCCCAAGGGACCATTTCCTTGGCAGAAGGGATCACTTAAAACTGTGGCTACAGGGAAGAACCTCTGGTTTTCTGGATGCTTGGGGTTTATTCATGAATGTGTCTTTTTTAAAGAACCAACAGACTAATGGGGGACTGCTGAAAGAAGCTGGTCATGCACATCCTACGAGTAAGGAGACTGCAAAACCAACACACTCAATCTGGGTCAGCAGAGCTAGTTTAAAGTTCTTTACGCAACTAACCTGGGCCTGGGAAATAGCATGAGTTTCTGACACATTTAATTACAACCATGGGGGCAACCTTCCCTTTTTTGGGCTATGGCCCTGACAGCGTCTGCTCCACAGGGAGCCCTCCTTTCCCCAGGATAAGGGAAGCAGCCCTCACACCCCTCCTCCTTGGGAAGGCTGAGAGGAAGGAGCCTGTCCTCACACACTCCAAGGGTTTGCAGGTGCAGGTGGAGGGGCATAGGGTATTTAAACTAGCCTCACACACACACTTGTGCCTGTTAACCAGAGAGAACATTTTTTTTTTCTTAATTTTAGCACATGAACTTCCAGTCAACGCATTTTCACCATCTGAAGTGGAGCTGGAGTTTGGCCCTACAGCTTCTCCCATGAGAGTGTAATGGCAGAAAAGGTCATGCTGTGTATTAAGTCCTATAAAGAATGAAGCTGAAAGTTTGTCTTTCATTTTGGATTCTTGAAGTGATGGCATTTACTAATTTGCCTGAGTTTCCAGACATTACTTAGTTGTATTTTAGAAATACACAATAGCTGGCGTTGGCATCATGGGGTGTGTCGGTCTCCGTGACCCCCACAGCTTTGTGAGGCGAGAGCAGCTTTCGGGTGTGCAATGGTGTTGTGGAGGATCTGCAGCTGGGAGGATGAATGGTCTGACCTCAAAGCCGGGCATTTGCTTTTGGAATGCATTTTCTGCATGGTTGATAGGTTCAGGGCAGAGCAAGGCACCTGGATGCCAGCTTTAGTGGGTCAGATGCAGGTACTGCCCAATGGGGAGGCTCCCAGTGTCTGGAAGCCTTTTGATGGGTGAGTCCCTGCAGCTGAGCCCATGAAATGCACCTTAACACCCCAACTAATCCCTGTGTCGCTGTTATGCAGCTGAGCCCAGAACAAAAGACCTGTCATTCCTTCACATTAACTTAATGTCTGCTGTGGCTTACTGCCCTGGTGATGGATGATGATGATGATGTTAATAATGGTGATGATGATGATGATAATAATAATAATAATATGGTGATTCCAAAGATTGGCAGATGCTAATTGCTTCCCTCTCTGGGCGAGATGATACCAGCTCCCATGCTCACCGTGATTTTCCTCTCCTCTGGTTCCTGTCATGCCAGCAGTTCAGGAGCATCTCATACCAACGGACCTGGCACACTCCCTCTTGCTTGTCACCAGGCGACCGTATCACCGATAAATGATACACGTGCTCCGGAAAGGAGGCAAAGAGCCTTTGTCTGCTTTTAATCTATAGTTTTAAATAATTAAGCAAGGCTAATTCTGGTATTTATAATGCAATAGGGTGAATGTAACTTGATGTGGCCACCATGGGAAGCAGGTCCCAGCTATCTGGTGGCTGCCTTGGGGCATCAGGCACACGTACCCCAGGTCTTCTTGACTTTGCTCAGCCCTAACTTTCAGGAATAAACCCCACAAGATCGCAGGGTCGCAAAGGGAAAGAAAACCCTAATGAAAATGCAAAATGGGGCAGAGAAACACAGCCCTGCAGCTCCTGGCACCACTGCCTGTTACCAGCGTTCTTGTCTCTGCTGAGCACATGCTGGGGATGGAGCTGCCTCCCAGTACAGCCAGTGTTCTCCCACCAGTCCAGCCAGTCTCCCCAGTCTAATCAGCACCCCTAATCCTGCCCATCCTTGTTGGTTGCTGTGCCAGCAATGCAGCCCATGGGGCTGGGGTCCCCCATTTACACCAGTGCTGCACCCCCCATAAGGGGGACACAGAGCAGGCATTGGCTCAGCCTGGACTGTTCACACCCCAGCAGCTTCAATCGCCCCAAGTGTAAAGGACCTTGGATGCCACCACGGTCACCTGCTGAGCTTTGCACTCATGCACATATGTTTGGAAAAGAGAAATCCCATCAAATTTGGGGCTGGCTGAGCTGTGTAGAAGTTACTGTCTTGTGTTGGCTAACGCTGGAAATGCCTGTACCGTCAGGCAGCAGCAAGCGCCCCTCTGCCTGCAGGCAGGATTGGGTGTGCTGGTTAATCATTTCATTTAATTACGTTGGACTGTGATAAGCAATGATAACAAGGCTGGGATCCCACTCTGTTAGCAATCACCAAGGGACGTCAGCCCTGTGCCTTTTGCAAGCGGCATGTGGAGCGGCTTGTTTAGTTTTGTTAAGCAGTGACAGATGCTTAGCAGTCTTGCGCGATAATTGCAAACTTACTTTTAATATCTCATCAAATATTTGCTCTGTGCATTTGTCTGCCTATCACAGGGAAGCAATCAATCATTAATGAATGTTTTAAGGTAGCTCAAAGGTATTTTGTTGAATAGAGAGAAAATCCTCCCACGGTGATTTGCAGGGATTGTCTGTGTCCCCTGTACAGCCCAATGCCTCTCCCAGTAGAAGGTTTGAATTGTGGCATGCGTTTGCTTGGGGAATTTCTTGCAGGATACAGGTCTGTTTTGAAAGGCAGGAGCACAAGGGCAGCTTCTTAAACAGCTACCGAAGTATTAAAGTAACACAATATCTCAATCAAAATTTAAAACAGGGTCCCAAGTCACCTGTGCTGTATAAACACATATGCAGTGCAGACTAATCCCATGGGTGCTCAGCAGCCTGTCCCCGCAGCATGGAGCTGGCAGAGAAGCGAGGACCCCCCGGGGCAGCTTGGGGGGCCCTGAGCTTACCTGATTTCCGCAGTGTGGCCCTGGGAAGCCCAGGGGGCAGATGCTGCCCTGTACCCCACGACATGGGGTTGCAGGAGCTGAGGCTGCTACTTCTGCCTGGCTGCTCTGGCGCTTGCGTGACTTTTTGGCTGGGTCCGAAGAAGCTGCTTGGCTCCTGCCAGGTCTCTCCAGCGGGAGCGGGGATGGAGGGTCACGTGGAGGTGGCTGCTTCACCGGAGCTCCCTCCCCACTGCTCTCGTCACCCCACGGGGACCCCACTGAGGGCTGGAGCTCAGCTGGCAGCAGCTGGTGGCTTTGCCTGCTCCTCAGTGTTGGTCCCAAAGGTCCTTCTGCTGCCCTGAAAACTTGCTGCCTTTGCTCTTCCTTGCCAGATGATGTTTTCCCAGGACGGACGAACAAACTAGTTGTTTTTATCCCCTCAGAGCAAATAGCTCTGTGCGTACCCAGGCACCCGAGCAGCACGGCTGCTGCTGCCGGTGGAGAGGTCGTGTCCTTGCTCCACGGAGGAAGGTTTCTCCTAAGTGTGCTTTAACCATGCTCCAGGAGAAATCAGATCGCCCTAGAGGAAGCCGCACGCCCACTCTCTTTAGCAACCACTGCAACAGCCAAGCCCGGCACCAGGGCAACCGCTCGAGTTATCGTGATTATTCCCCGGCGTGTTGCAACACTCCGTCATCTACCAACTGCTGCACCCCGTGGGTAAGGGCTGCAGGAGGGAAAAACATGGGCATCCTGGTGGCACCAGGGGTGTGTGATGCTGTTGCATCACTGTCCTGGGCTTCTTGCTGCCCTAGGTCTCATCCTGCTGAGATGCAGCTCCTGCCTGGATTGAGTCCCTTGACCCCATCCTCGCTGTGGCTGGAGATACCATGGCAGCCATCCCTGAGTTGCCATGGCCTGCGAAACTAGAGGCTGCAAAGCTGAAAGGAGGAGAAGGAGTTAAATCACCCCAGCAGCTCCTTTGGCTCTTAGATGGCACTGTGGTCTGGTTCTGCCTGGGTTGCCCTGTGCTAGCTGGCAGATGCCCAGTGTTTTGGTCCCAGGAGGTGGGCAGGGATGGGGTGAAAACCAGAGGAAGAGGGTAAGGGAAGCTGAGGGGTGTCACTGAGTTGCAGGTACCAGCTGCACCCCCAAGCCCCTGCACCCACGGATGCACACACCAGCATGGCCACGTCCTGGCCTGTTGCTCCTGCCCCCATGAAGGACTGGAGAAAGGGGCCAGGCTGCTGCAGGCATGGGTGTGCTTGTTCACTTATTTTCACCTCTCCACATTTTGCTCCTCTCCACATCCCAGCTTTGTATCCCCCATCCCAGACGTGTTTTCCAGCCAAGTGTTCAGCAGCATAGGGTGTGAACAGAAGGCCCAGCCTCTCCCAGTGCTCCGCAGAGCTCTCTGTGGAGCAAACTGGGCTGCTGGCACTCACCTGAGCCACCGGTCCTGGCCTTCCCACTTCCACTTGGACACTTGGGCTGAAGGGAATATTCTTTCTGGAAAAAAAGAGAGATAAATGGGAAAAGATTGCACAGGTATTGCTCTGTTACAGGAGATGAAACATCATTTGCTACTGTCATTAAAAAATAATTTTATTTTTTTTTTACTTCCTGCCCAGGAGCTGTTAAATCTAATTGATGTGGAGCCTCAAGTGCAGGAGAGGAGAGCAGGCTGGTCTGCATTCCCCTGTGTGTGGTGGGTGAGTACCTGTGCTTGCATGTGTGTGGTCAGCCCGGCCCAACCAGCCATGGGTTAGACACAGGCAGAGGTTTGAAGGTCCCATACCACTTTTGCCCCTAGACTAAGGCTGTGGCAGAGGAGAGGGCTTTGAGTGGGGAGGCTGTGCAGCTTGTCTGCTCAAACTACAACCTGCCTTGCAGCCCATGTGTGCCCTGTGAGCTTTTCATGTCTGTACAGATTGCTCTCACATCACCCATTGCCGCATAGCCTGGCTGCTCATTGCATACTCCAAAAAAACCCATTTGGCTCAATTTTGAACTGAAGAAGGGATGGGGGCACATCTGTACTACTCTCCTTGGGTCACCTATGAACTGCCTAAATCTCAACACCTAGTGCTGTGAATTCACTGGAGATGTGTCAAAAGGGGAAAAGAGCATCAATTTAAACCCGCTTTTTGCTCCCAGGTGAGTGTGGTTATGTCAGATAGATGCGGGAGTGGAAAAGGGCTGTGATCCATCAGCACCTGATTTCAACGGAGTAAAAAAAATTGGAAAAAGGCAAGCTCAATTTTCTAAATGTATTTCTCTCTGATATGTCCTAGTGTCTGAGCAGCTGCATATCTGGGTTCCTCTCTGCAGGGAAGGGAGTTTATGAGGTGCTTAGGACCTCCCATCCTGAACCAAAGGAATTTTCATGGCAAAGCTTTTTTTCTAGGAGCTCCTTGCACAACTATTCTCTTTGCTATCTAAATTAGTAAGCAATATCTCACCCTGTGCTCTTAAGTCTTTAGTATTAACAAAAAACCTTTGTATCCCAGCTCCCCGAACGTTACTGTGTGAAGGCGGTTGATTGCTAGGTGGAATTTATCTGGAGTGGCTCCTGCAGCCAAGGAGTTGCATCATTCACCAACTGCCCCCGTGTTTCTTATGAAGTGGCTCGTGTCACAGGAGAGGGTGACACCCAGCATCACTCTTTGCAACTCCCGTCCCCCATGAGGTCCATGTTGCTGTGAATGCTGGGGGTGGGTTGCAGGTCTTGTTTGGAGGTGTCACCCCCAGAGGAGTGAGCCCAGGGGAGTCCCAGTGCCAGGAGCTGGCAGTAGAGCTGAGTGGCTCTGGAACAGCTCTGGCATGGCATGTGGCTGCAGAAGGCTCATTTCTTGTGACTTGGACTCTGCCCTGCTGAGGCAGTGACATGGTCTTTTCATTTAATGTGCATGTAAAGAGAAAATAACACTGTGCTGAGTGTGCACCTGGGGCCTCACTGATGGGTGGCTGTATGGTTAATTAATGAAGGTTGGGAAGAGGAAGATGGCTCTGAGGCACCCCACAGCGAGTCCTCGTTGCTGGGGCTGTACATCAGATTGGCTTGTAGCTGCTGAGTTACTTTGCTAGCCATGTTGGCTGCTGACTGTCATTTCTCTAGCCAATTCCTGCAACACCTGTAGCTTTCTGTATATTAACACCCCCCAGACATGTCAAGTGAGGACCCAATGCAAATACTGTCTTTTCCATGGCTGTGTAATGCAGCCAGCCCGACATGAATGTAATGACAGTGAGATAATGCTGCCACCAAGACAGGCTTGCTGTCCACCTAGCAGCAGTGCCACGGAGCCTCCATGCACGCTGTGAATTACAGAGCAGACAGCTCTGCCCAGCCCTGCCTGTATCTTTATTAAATCTCCACTCCCAGCACAGGGTCGGGAGGGCAGCACTACTGCCAGTCGTGTCCGGGCTCTTTATCTGCAGACAAAATTCTGGCCTTGCTGAAGTCACCCGGGGCTGGGACTTGAAGGCAGACAGTGTTTCTCCTCCTACTACAGGGAGGTCTTGGAGGCTGGTTAAACATTTCCTCTCCTGGGTTAATGCTAGACATTGGCTGAGGTGGTACCTGTGGTGGTGGGGTCCAGCTGGGCAGCCCAGACCTCCCTCCCGTTCCATGTCCCCCAGCACAAACTTTGTGCAGTCCCTCTACAACCAAAGAAGTCGGGGTGGTTGCAGCGTGGTGGTGACCTTGGCAGTGGCAAAGCCAAGGGCAGAGGGTGTGCAGGCTGGTCGGAGCTCTACCTGGTCCATGATAACCCTTCACCTCTGTGGCACAGGGTGGCTGGAAATGCACTCCTGCTAATCTCCACTCAAGCCATTTGTGTGTTTGCAGAGCAGGATGGCTTCTTGCACCTCCCTGGCTCACAAAGGGGAGTTAATGATTGCCCAGATGATAGAGACTTTTGACTGCTCCCCATGTACAAAGCTGGGAATACAATGGCTTTTTTTAATCCCAAGGCAGGAGGCTCTGTCCTTGACCCAGCTGAGCATGGCATCACCAGGAGTCAGAGGACTTCATTTGTCTGAGTGCAGGATTAGTCAGGGGAGTGTATTGCAGTAAATGGGTGGAAGATACCTGCTATTTCCCCAAACCTCCTACTGCCATGTGAAAATCACTTCTGTGTGCAGTGTGACTGCATCTTGCTAAGAGTAAGTTGTTGTAAAATCTAGCATCGGACAGTAATGCTATGCCCCTCTGCAGGTCAGCAGGACAGATGCACATGGGGCAGGCAGATGAAGGAGGACCTGCCCCAAGCCTGCCTGGTGCTTCCATTGATGGCAGCAGCAACCTGCCCACAGTGGCCCTAGCTGGAGAATTTTTCCAGCAAGAGAGGGAAGATCGTGGAAATGTTGCTTATAGGAGCAGATACCACTTCCAGCCTGCGTGGGATTCCCAGTCTGCTTCAACCATGTTGTTGAGGACACCTACTGCTTAAGCTTAAATTAGCCTGGCTATTAAGTGGGGTTAAATGCAACAAAACAACACAAAGTATAAATAGTAAGTATTCTTCTGTTGTACTTTACTGTTCTATGTTGCTCCCAAACAACCTGGGCATCATTATATCCCAGCAGGACCATTCCTGGCCCTGACTCTGATGCACAGCAAAGAGCTGTCTGGAGGCAGCTTCACAGGTGTAGGCTCTTTGAACCACTGCCTCTGAGCAGGAAAGCTCCTCCACAGCTCCCTGCTTGGGAGTTGAGTGCTCCTACTGGAGCTTAAAGCCAGCCTCCCTGTATAAACCATTAATCAGCGTTACTTGTCCTGAATGTGGTTACCCTAATATTTACTTGCGGCAAAATTGATAGCTGGTAATTTTGGACCGTGTTTGTGCTTTGATGAAAGTGGTTAGGGAAATGAGCCGTCAGCATGGTCAGAATGTGAGCCACAGAAAGGGTGAGGAGAATGTCTTCAGGCAGGTTCAGATCAATACAGGTACTATTAAGTTGAAGTATCGTAGCATCTATAGCGTACTACAGCCAAAGCCTGAGCTAATAAATTAGGCAAGAAACTGCTACAGTCAGATAAAGTTGATGAAGAGGTAGTAAAGTGGGCAAAATGCCACCCAGGCTGAGAACTGATGTGAATCTCCCACAGACCTGGTTCTGGGAGGGAGGCACCATTAGCAGGATTGGAAGTTGCCCAACCTATTTGGGAGTAGATGAGCTTAGAGAAAGGTACTTTGTCCATAATTTGCTGTAGCAGCTGCTGACATCGGTGTTCAGTGAATGAGCACAGACATTGATTAAAATTCTTATTGCTTAACCCAGAGGCTTTGAAAGAAGTTATCATGACCTGGAACAAGGCATTGATGGTTGGCAGATTGAAACCAGCATTTCTATGTGTGATGAAGCCACAAAACATGTGATGTAGAGGTTAGCCAAATTGGACTCGATCAGTGCTTTCCATTACCCCCAAATACCTTCTTGCTGCTCCTGATGTTACGTATGAAAATGTCTCTTCATGCTCCTGGATGCTGAGATACTGTCTAAGTTGTTACCCAAATCTCATGTGTTCTTGCTCCATTCTGGTCTATCTGTGCTCATTTGCAGCAGCTGGGACTGATCCAGAGACCTCAGTGAAATCATCCACTGGAAGAAACTTTTGAGGAGTACTAAGATTTTTTCCCATCTGTGATGTCAATGCACAAAAATCTGTTGGCTGAATTGTTTTGCTGGAGAGTCTTGCCATGTGAGGTGTTGAGGCTTATGTGATTCAGCAAGCTGGTGCACATGTTTGCTGCAGTGACACCATTTTCTTCTTAAGGAGAAACAAGGAGAAAATCAGCAGCATGTCCTACCACCTTATATCACTGCTGACTCCCCACTGGCCTCGGCAAGAGGATGTGCTGCAGTTTGGGTGAATTTCCAAGATTTTCTGAGGACTAGGAATGGCAGTGTAACAACACTCCCTCTGGAGCTGGCAAACCAGTCTCTGCCTTGCCAGTGGTAGTCACGAAATAGCTGCTGTCATGGCTGTTGTGGGAAGCTAAGTTTCTCCTTCTTGCAGGGGCAGAGCAATGCTGGGTTCGGGAGGGTTACTCCCCAGTAGGGAGCTTGACTGTGCACATTCCTCTGCTCCCAGCTCATTATGGGACACTGTTATTTTGGCAGGTTTTGTAATCGGGACTGGCAGGCACCCAGGAGTCAAAGCCTGGGCACATCCTGGTGCTCCTGAGGCAGAGCTATGAAATCTGCTGCCATTGCACTGCCCTGGTCATGGGAAGGGATCTCAGCAGGATCTCCGAACTACCATGCACCCAGTGCTTGCTCCAGACCAGCCCCATCTCTCCCTATGCCAGGCTGCCCACCCTTCTCCAGCCCTCCATCCATAGCTGCCTGTGGGTGAGCAGGTTTTCCAAGCGGAGCTGTGAGCTTGTATTACTCCTGGTCCCAGGCCACAACCATAACTGATTTCGCTATCACATTGCAAAGGACGCTAAGAAATATCAAACTGTTGGTGTAATGTTTCATCACTGGTCTTTTGACCTCTACAAGTCTGCAGCATTTCTTGGCCTACAGTGGAGCTGAGGACAGATGCTTGTGGCTACTCTCGTGAGGGCAACCGGCAGCCTCTGGGTTTTATTTATTATTTTTTTTTGACAACAGCAATTTGTAAATTTGAACCTGTGGAAGGAGGCTGGGCTCTTGGTCTGGGTACGGGCCCAGGCTCATGTTACTGCCACTCCTGTGCCGCTCTCGGGGAGCACCAGCCAGGTGGCCACTTTGCTGTCCAGTCGAGTGGAAAATTGCAAATGCTTCAAATAGCGCTTGGTGTTATTTTATTCATAAAGAAAACACAATTTGACACAGATGAGTGCTGCGCTGACCTCTGCCTGTCTTTGTCACCAATGCCACTCCCCTCCCAAATTCTGGTGGTGGGGGCTGGCCAGGCAACCACAGGCTAAGAAAGCTGGAAAATCAAGTCCAATTTCACAGACTGCCCAGAAAAAAAGTGCAAAAAAAAAGCTAAAGCAGGGAAGCAGCAGCATGAGAAGGGGAGCTCGCTGGAGCCCTGCTAGAGCTGAGCAAATGCTGCTCCTGGGGTGCACGGGGCCCTGCAGCTGGGGAGATGGAGTAGAACACACCAGAGCTCAGCCAAAATTTTCCTGCAGGTTAATGGGAGCTATCAGTGACAGGGCTCAGTCCTGCAGCAGCTGGGGCACAAGGCTCATTTGTCAGCATTCAAACTGACTGTGAAGCCTGACATCCTGCTGCGAAGGGCATGGGGAGGCTCTCAGCGGCTCCCTGGCACAAACCAGAGCAGCACATCCATCCATCAGTGTGGTGCCAATGGACCTGCTGTTCTCCCTTGGTCTTATGAAAATTCTTGCCTGCAGTACAGTGCTTTTTAATCTGATCCCTTGCAACGTGCTCAGCACATAACGCTGCTACATGCCAGGACAAAACCAAATTCTCGCCCTGCTATCTGTTGGCAATACCTGCATCACCCACCCCAATGTTGTTAGCAGCAGATAAGCTGTTGCTATGGATTATCCATTTTTTTTAACCTGTCTCAGGAGCTTATTTTTTTATGACCAGGCTGAATGGGGCTTTGAGCAACCTGGTCTAGTGGGAGGTGTCCATGCTCATGGCATGGGGGTTGGAACTCAATGATCTTTATGGTTCCTTCCAACTCTAACCATCCTATGACTCTATGATTCTGTGATTTTTGCCCTGTACTGGAGGTGTGGTACCACTGATCTTGTGGAAGACTGCTCCCCTGTTTCTGGGGATGCTGTTGACTACATGGGAAGAACGTCAGTCACTGGCACAAACAGGCTACAGCAGTTTTGGAGCAAATTGCTGTCATGCTGCAGAGAGACCGTTAAGGCACTCTAAAGTGCCTTGAAGAATGGTATTTTGCAAAAAAAGAGGCTTATGCTATATGAATAATAGGAACAATATTTATTTCTGGCACTGTGCCATGCTGTCCTTGAGCCACCAGGCTGCAGTGGCATCATTACTCTGTTTCATAACTAGGGACTATATATTAGGGGATAAGGATAGTGCTGCCATCAGAAATCTGCTTTTCTGGCACCACCTTGCTGAGCTCTTTACCTGGATAGAACTGACCCTTAGTTTGGAAAAAAAGGGTTTTGGGAAAAATGCCCTGGCATCCCCAGGGCACTGCTGGTAGCTGCCTGGCAAGGCACAGAGCGGTGGTCTGTTCCCTGACGGCATCATGTGCCAGCAGCAGCCAGCTGGGTCCTGTGTGGGGGGATCCTGAAGGGAAGTGGCAAAAGGGAAGAAGTTTGTCTGTTATCTGGAATGAACTGCTACCCAGCAGGCTGCCTGCCACCATGGACTGCAAATGGAGGAGGCAGCAGAGGAAGAGGTGAAGTGTTCATGCAGGGTTCATGAAGAGGCAGCAAGCGCCACTTGAACAACCTTCCGCCCTCCCCCCCAGGAGCAGAGTGAAGCAGCAAAGCAGTGAAGCCTTTAATTGCTTTAATCTGTTTGTCTTTGAGGACCGCTGAGCCATCCCAGTCCTGGCAGCTGCTGCATTTCCCATGCAGTGATGTTCCTGGTCTCCCCACAAGCAAACTAAGCCCCTATAAACCCTCTCAGGACCAAAATATCAGCCTCTCTGAAGGCAGGGAGTGGGTTGCATTAGGCATTGGTTTACCTGTGCTGTCTGGATACTTGGGATGAAAAGCTAAGAAGGAAAGCTGTGATCTCTTTCCACCAGCTAGAGCAATTCACTGTAATGAGTTTGGCTTCTGAGGGCTAGGACACTAGAGCATTTTATTTTCATTTATTTGAAAGCTACAAAAGCCTGGAGCAGTGTCTCTGCTTAATCAGAGTCCCCAGATGTCACTCACTACCTGTGGGACTTTAAAGGGTTGAAGAAGAGGAAGGCAAGAAGAGGCAGGATAAAGTCACCTTAGTGAGCTTCTGTGGAGGTTCTGGGACCAGCCCTGGCCTAGCTCTCCAGCTCTGTGCTGTGTCAGACAGATGGGAGAACTTACAGGTGCTTGCTGTCTCACGAGCCTGAGCTGGTATTTTCTGGGTGTATGCTAATTTCTGCCCAGAAATGGGCTTTTCACCAATGATCTCTCCTCTCTCATGAGGCATATGAGACTTCTCTGGCAAGTGAAATCATCAGCTCTCATTCCTGTCCCTCTGAACCAAGACTTGTTGCAAGCAGCACACGGCAAACCCTTCTCCTGAGCAGTGCAATGCTCCAGGATGCTGAAATGTTGCGATTCCCAATTGCCATCTGATTTTTGGATGTGCTCCCAGGACTGGTGCCACCAGAGGACTGGTAGCATTCAAGTGACTGCCGGTGGGACTTGTAGCACTCGTGGGCCTTGGCACCCGCAGCCCCTCTGGCTGAAAGCAGAGTGGTAGCCGTGGCCAGCGAGGGGGTGGCTGCTGGTCCAGTGGCAGAGCAGGCAGGGTCCCTCAGAGGGCTCTTGTGCTGCCCAGGCACAGGGATGCTTTGAAAGAGCTGGCAGGGACACTGGCTACCGGCTTTCTGAAATAACTGTCAGGGAGATCCAGGAAAATCCTGCTGTGCCTGCCAGTCTGTAGAGCAGGATGGGGCAGCAGTCTCCCAGTCCATTGCCTTGGAAGGCGGCATCCCTCTCATGTGAGAGAGGCTGCTGGACCATGGAGCCTCTCCTGAGTGTCACAAGCTGCTGTGTTTCATGCCTGTTTGTCTTTCTGTGGTCAACCTCTTCTATCCCTTAGGTTTCATCTCATTTTTGAAGCGGTTTCAATTACTGTCTGTGCCAGTAGCTGAAGGAAAGATGCTGGTGATGACAGATCCTGGGGCTGCCTCCTTTTGCCTTGTGGAATCCATGTCCCTGTACCAGGACAGCCATCGTGCTGCTCCCTTCATGACAGTTTCTTCCCTGTGCTCCGCTGCACTGGCATGAAACAGCTCTTTTCTTTCTCATTATAAAGCTCTCCTCTGCCAGCTACAGACACAGCTCCTCTTGTTTGTCTGTCTTACTGCTGTGCTTCCCAAAGCAAGGGCCCAGGATTTTTGTAGTTGGGATAAGAGATTCTAAGTCCTTGAATAGCAAAACCCAGCTTTTTGGTCAAGCTGGATCTTTCATTTAATAATACAGACTTTTAAAATTTTCCCTTTAAATGTTGACTGGCACTTTGGAGTTCTGCTCCCTGTTAGACCATCACTTTTGCAGCCAGTCAAGAAAAGCGATGGTGCTGAGCGGGGTGGACACTGCTGTAGCTGGAGTTGACCTGCATGTGGTGTGGGCCTGGTGCTGGGGTGACACTGAGCAGGATAGGTGCGTGCAGAGCTGAACTGTCAGGGTTAGTCCCATGGGAAGGATGTCAGCTTTGGGGTGCTGACCTGTGGGAGAGGTCTGGGAAAGGGAGTCCCTTGCTCAGCATTAGATGATGCTGGGGAGATATGCTTCCTCCTGCCTCTTTCAGAATGGGTGGAAACCCCTAAAAATCACAACTTTCATTGCTGATTATCTCCCTGCCCTGGGGGAGATAATAAGCAGACAGATGTCTTTTTAAGACTGAGACCATTCTCCTGACAGACAAGACGACTGACTTCTACACAGATGTTTAGTAGGAACATGTCCCTGCTAGTAACCACAGCAGAGCTGCTGGAAGAGCAGTGGCACTTATTTACCTAAGAGCCGCTTTCTGCTACAAGGGGCAGAGCAAGAGATTTATTCCATCTCACAAGCTTTTTACAGAACAGGTTTTTTTAGGACTTGCTTTTTATTCTGGAGCCAAAGTGTTGATTTTTGTAGCCTTCATCTCCTTTATTGTGTGAATAATGTGTGTGATCACTGGTGAGGAAACTTGATGAAGTGCAGTTAGGTGTGTTGGTGGAGCAGCTTGGCAGAAGCTACAGTTGGCCTGAAATGGGACTTTGCTTTGAGCCAGATGGGCTGGGGCAGCTGAATGACATGATGCATGTCCTGAGCCACCTCCTTTGTGTCCTGAAGAGAAGGGTGGACGAAAGACCAGAGAGTGTATCCTTTGTGAGCTGGAACTTCTCTGGCCAGGACGTGTGGAGTCCCTCACCAGTGGGGTGAGTTGGGTTTGTGGGAAAATCCCACCCGCAGCTCCCAGAAATGCTGGTCCTGTCCTTCTGCTATGCTTAGATGGAGGAGTTTTAAAGGATGCTCTCAAAGCCCCAGTTTTCAGCATGGGCAGCCAGGTACTGCGTGTTGCCTGAGCAAGCAGACTCTCTCTCCCTGGTGCTGGCGTGCTGCCTCTTGTTGTTTTAAACCAGCGGCAGAGCAAATCTCCCCTCTCAGCAGCAAGGCTAATCCTGGCTCATCTGACATTACTGTAAACTGACACTCTTGGGAATTTGGGGACAGAAAACTTTCCCTGGGGAAATGGCTGCTATGCAAACCCTGCCTTGAGAAACTGGGGAGAAAAGCAGCAGAGAGGGGTAGGTGCCTGGAAATAGCCCCTTCTGGTGCCTGGGGTCCTGGAGCATCTGCCCGGGCCCCTTAGGGAGCTGCTGCTGGGGAGGAAGCATTATCTGAAGGTGGTTTACTGTCGCTTAGAGGGATGTTAGCTGCATTCCTGTGCCAAATGGAGCTGGTGCTCTGCAGAACAGGGGGATCACCAGGGAATTGGCCCTGGCTCTGCAGCATCCCTGCACCAACAACCCCTGTGGAAGTCCTTGCCTTGCAGCCAAGAGTACCCCAGCAAGGGACTGTGCCCTGCTGGAGCCCTGCTGTTGGCTTGGACCCACGGGACAGTGGTGATATCAGAACAGATTTTCTGGGAGCAGATGCAGCCTTTGAAAGTAGAAATGTCCTTGGAGCCATGCTGGCAGCTTTTCCGGTCCCTTTTGTTGTGGAGCTGGGGATTGCCTTGCACTCCACAATCCACTACTGTAATCCCCTTGGAGTGCTGCTCTGGTCTAAGTTTAAAAGGAGTGCAGCTGAGACTGCTAATGCAGGCAGTGCTGGTGAGGGGTGCTGAGCCTTCCTCCTGCTCTGTCTTCCTGTGCAGGTTCCCTCTGGGATGTAGCTGGTGGATGGGGGTCATGCCTGGCAGGGTCCCTGGCCTGCCCCATGCCCTGAGCCAAGCTGGTTCTACAAGGGCTGGGGGAAGGAAATCTTTCCTGCCCATCACCTGGACCCAACCTGGTCCTCTGGGAGGGCCCTCCATTCATGCTCACCCTGGAAACATAGCAGAAGGAGCTATCTTTTTTCCACCCCTCATCAGCTTCAGCTTAAGGGTAAAACACTGACCTAGGAGATGCCAGTCAGACATCCCTGCTCAGTGCCAGCTGGGCAGTGGCACGGGCTTTTGTTAACCCAGGCAACATTTGGGAGGCTGAAAATGGGAGTGCAATTGCTGACCTTTTGGTGCCCATGAAAGTAAAACTGTCTCAGAGCTTTTTGGGGCTGCCAGCAAGCTGAGGGTGAGCTGGCATGACAGGAGAGCCCGAGCTCCTGGGAGCATTTCAAAGCCAGACCATTCACTGCCTGGCTGCAGTGGGATCATGGTGTTTCGGAAAGAGGGAGTGATGGGGAAAGCCATCCAAAAGCTGTCCGGTCTGAGGGTCAGGAGGCTGGCATTCATAGATCACTTTGGCATTCATAGATCACTTTGAATACAGCAGGGCTGAACTGGGTGGCGCTGAGCCAAACCTGACCTAACCAGCTTATTTCCCTGCTTTTGGTAATGCCTGTACAAATGCGCTGAGGCCTGAAGGTCACAGCCACGTGAGCAAAGGTCTGGGGATTAGCTGTGGGCAGAGCGTGGATCCTCCCAGGTCTGGTGTCATAGCCCTGAGCCTCGGGAACCACTGTAGCTCCTCTACGTGCTGGAACCAGCGTGGCATCGGCACCTTGGATGGGTGCTGGAAAAACAGAGGGCTGGCTGGGAGCTGCATCTCCTGTAGCTGGTGCTTCTCTGCAATCCAGGAAAATGGATAAATGCTTACTTGTCCTACATCAGCACTGATTTTCCTCCTGGGTGTTGGTAACCCTGGTCAGTGAGTTGCTCTTACGCATGTTTACCCTGCAACTCCATCTAGCTCTGGTTCTGGAAGAAAGCCCAGCAGGTTTGCAAACTTCTGCAAGGTACTTGCTTTGAAGGTGCCCACACCTCTGAAGGGCACAGACTGTGGTAACAGAAGTTACTGACCTAGTGTGGTGCACGAGTGCATTTCTCTTAGCACTGGGAAACAAGCTACGTAAGTCTAATACCAGCTCAGGGCATCACAGCTGAATAGTGATGATGTGTGTCTAGACACTGATGTCTGATGACATCAGTGACATCTAACAGCATCTAACATCCAACAGCATCTTCAGCACAACCATCTCTAGCTGCCTTCACGTGGCTATGGCTCCGTAAGTCCCATTTCCTTTCAGAGCTGTTTGACCACTGTCCCTGGAGAATCTGGAGGAGAGGGAGATGCACATGGGTGCTGTGGGGCTTGGCCTGGATCCTCCCCATCCTGGGAGGGAGCTGGCAACAATTCACAAGCCAAGAAATACTTAGGGCTCACTCTGCACCAGAGCAAGACTGATGTTTTGCCCCAGAAAGCCAAACTTTGCCTGTCCTAATGCAATGCTGTGATCCCCTCCTTGCTGGCCTGAAAGCCCCAGCAAGCCCCAATGCTGAGCCCATCAGGTGGAATTACTTAATCCAGCCCTGACAAGTGACAGATGCACCCAGGAGCAGGTCCCTTCCCTCTAATCCCTCACTGCCATCCGCTCCCTTAGCACGCGCGGGGCAAAACAAGCAACACGTGAGCGGATGGTGCCTTCTTCATCATCCCACCACTACTTCAGCAGCCCCAAATAAAACCGCTCCCGTTACCTTTTTCCCGTGAGCTGCCCCCATGGTCCGACGTGTCGGCTGTGCCCTGCTCACCCAGGGTGCAGGACCAGCTGGTTCCCTGTAGTCACCAGCCCTGTTACTCCTGGGGGGATGCGTGGCTCTCCAGCTCCTGGCCCCTCTGTGGCTGCTGTGGGGAGATGTGGGTGAAATCCAGCCTGTCTGCAACAGGGTTGGGCGGGAAAGCTTGCTTTTCCTCCCTTCTCCTAGCACGTGGAGAACTCATTTTCTTCGTGCACCTAACGGCTGGCTCGCGCCCAGGCTCTGCCTGGGCACAAAGGCAGCTTTCATGCTGTGGATGCCCAGTTTCTAAGCCAGGATCCGTATTTTGAGAGGCTGTGGAAGATTACAGTAATTGCACTTGACAGGGCAAGATGTCACAGGACACGGATTCACCCGGCTGTGGGGCCCTGCACCCATCGGTCTTCGCCTGTGGCATCCTTCCTTGTTGCTGCTTTAGTGTTTTGCTGAAATACCCACCCCCTACCCCCCCTCCCCAAATAAATTAGGATTATCCCTCTGCTACCCGCCTGCATCCTGGCTCTTGGCTCCTGTTGCAGCACTGGATTTTGCAAACTTTGCTCCTGCGAATGCCCTGGGTTGCCTGTTTGCTGTCAGAGCCCACCCTGGACCCTGGTGAGCCCAGGCTACCTGGAGCTGTGTCCTGGGAGGCCGGGCAGGTCAGGGCTTGTGCTTGCTGACATCTCTGGGGGATGCAGCAGTACGAAAGCCAGCCAGGTAGGTGTCTGTCGCTGCAGTAATACAGGTTCTAAAGTGCCAAGGCGCTAAAAACCCCCTCATTTGGGGATTGCTGCCCATGCACCCACTACTCTTTTCAGACTTTTTTAAAAAACAAGCAAGTTAAATTTGGCTCCTGAAGCCATATTTATATCCACATCTCTCAGATTCTGGACTTTTGAAAAGTTCTGTTTTATTTATCGGGACACAGTGACTTTGACAGGAATGACTCTTCAAAACGCTGGCTGCTGATTAAGGTCCCTGCACAGGAGTTGCACTTTGAGCTCTCCTTATTTATTGAAAATAGGGCTGTACCTTAGTAACTGCTCCATGATGGATACAGAGCTAGTTTTAACTGTCGGTAGCATACTGAAACATGAATTTCCTTTATTTTGGCTTTAAACCAGCTTTCTAATGTGCATTGAAAAGGGCTAGGAAGAGTTTCCTGCAGCTGAAAGGGGCTGGTTGTTTTCTAGGCTGTAGCTGATGCTGCGTGCTAGTTTACCCCATGCAGCCGCCTTTGCAGCTCTTAGGCTGTTTCCAGTTTGGCTTACGAGCGAGTCTAGATCCTTTGAGGGGGTTTAAAATACTTGGCATATTTATGCTGGCAGTGTGGCAGGGCGGTGTGATGTGAGGGCTGTTGTGTCTGTTGCGTTGTGTTATTTCTCGCTGCTGCCACGGGTAGGGATGATTCAGCGCCCGGGATAAACCGCTGCTGTTGCAGCAGGTTTAGGGATCGATTTATGGCAGAGGCTTCCCTCAGTGTGATCAGGAGCACATTAAGAGTGCAGGAGGATAAGCTGGGATAAAATACTACAGCTATTGGGGAATTCCTCTGTGATGTCTCTTTTGGAGTTTTGCTTCAGTTTTGCCTTTGGAAGTTCTTATAGCTGTTACACAATTTATTTATGGATTTTTCCTTGGTTAGGGAAAAGTGATTGCCTCACTGATTTTGCATGGTTGCACTGGGTTTTGGATCCTTAGGATTTCATCCCTAAAGCAGCTGGTGCAGGACAGGCTGTCTTTTTCCTGGCCTTATCCTTCCTGCCAATGCTCCTCACTTCTTCTGTTCCCCTGGGGTGACCTTGACACTCAGGTAGTGGGTGTGAACTGCTGGTCCGAAGCTGTGCTGGGGAAAATCCTGCTGTTAGAGGCAGAAAAGGCTGTGTGACTTTGCCTTGTGTTACCCTGCACAGCTCCAAGTGCTCTGGCAGAAATGCTCCTCCCTCACGTTCTGCAAAACTGCTGGTCTACTTTAAAGAATGGGGAAAACCCAGCTACAATCAGAGGAAATCGAAGTCTGCATATGATGCACATTTATTCATGACTATTATGACAGATAAGCCCAGGCCATTACAGTTTACTGTATCTCAGTGGTGCTGGCGGTCAGGGGGGCTTTGGGCACAGAAGGTGCTTGGGTGGATGCACCTGGACATCGGTAGGGGGGCAGATGCTCCCCTAGGACTTCCCTTCGGTGCTGGGCAGCAGCAAGGGAACCACCCTGGAAGGAGGGCTGTGGGGCTTTGCCAGCCTGACTTTGGGCAGCAAACTCTTCTCCCAACAGAATTGGCTGGCCCTGGGCCAGGGTGCAGCTCCTGGAGCAAAGCGGGTGTGTGGGTGCCCACAGTGGGTTGCCAGCCCGGGTGTGTGTTGCATCGCTCCAGACTGATGCTGGCTCCGGCTCTCCTGGTAAAAGGCTCCCACCTATTGGTTATACTGCACAACTTCAGCTGCCTGAGAAACTTGCACATCCATTTCTCCCTCTTCAAGGGCAAAGTCAGGTTGGCACATCCTTGGCATTATCCTGACCTTTGATGGCAATGTGCCACGTAGGGTTTAGCTTGGATTTAATCTAGGATAGATGCAACCGGTGGGGGAAATGCTTTGGTCTGCAAATACAAACCTGCTTTGCTGCAAGCCATCCCTGTGGCCTTCTGGTCTTATTGTGGCTGTAGGAGACAGCACAGCAGGAGCTCCAGAGAGAAGCCACTGACGTCTGAGCATCCCCAGGGGTGACTTTGCTCTGTGTCATGTGGGGAGGGAGAGTACCCGTGTGCAGTGTTGTGGGGTAAGGTGATGGTGATACCTGGCTGGGGGCAGAGGACGTGGCATGCTCTGCCTGCAGGGAAAAGCATGGTTTATGCTTGAAAATGGAAGTGAGAAGGCAGTGTTTTATAATTAGATAATCTTATTTAAGAAATCTGAAAAACCTTCTTACAAAGTTTTTGTTTAAAGACAGAAAAAATCAATGCCCCAAATTGACCCGTAGATGAGGACAGCTTGTCTGAACTCTGGCTGGGCATTTGCTCAGGCTCTGCAGACACTTGTGCAGCTCTTCTCCAAGTCCTGTGCAGCCCCTGCTCCGAAATGGCCAGTCCTCGGGAGCAGGTAGCCACCATTGGGCCATGTGACCGGGTGGTTGAGGTGCCTGGGGTTGGTGTGGTGGGGATGGTGTCCCTGCGAGACTGGTGGCATCTGCCTCCCATGGCAGGCTACGGCTTGATGCTAATCCATCTTCCTGGGGGTACAGCCCTCCAACTCCAGCATCTCAGGCCAGCCTTCATATTTATTTGTTTTCCTATCGTTCTTGATGTACTGCAGGAAAAAGAGAGAGAGAGAGATAAAAAATGAATCTGGTAGCACAGCAGAAGTTTGCAATGTGACAAAACTTGCATCTTGACTTGGTGTGAGGGATAACACTGTTGGCCCACATCTTCTGCAGAGAGGTAGGTGAGAGGTGTCTCAGGAGGTGCTATGAAGAGGATGGGAGCCTCCAGAGCTGGTGACAGGGGAGGGCCATGTACCTCTTCAAAGGGACTCTTTTCCTTCAACCCCTTGGCTCCCAAGAAGACCCAGTTGTCCCGGAAGCTCAGCTTCTTCACGTGGCTGCTCCCCAGCCCCTCAAAATGTGCCCGTACTTTGGCATTCATCCTGAAAGAGGGTAAGAAGGTGTTAGTGTGGTGTCAGGTGGGTGTCCCTGTCCCTTCTCTGCTGCTGGTGGGAGCACCTCCAGTTTCCCCCAGCTGTGGGTTTTTGGGAATCCAGGTGTTGCTTCCAGGGTCAAACTCACTTTGTGGCAGGGTCATCATAGCTGGCTGTCAGCACGATGGTGCCAACCTTGATCTCTTGGAGGAAGGCATCCAGTTTGTTAATGTCTGGGAGAGAAGAGCATTAGAATAAGAAAAAAGGTATTTAGCAGGGACTGCTACATGGCAGCTGGAGAAACATCCTCTGGGTTGGTGGGAAGTATTCTGGCTGAGTTTGTGCTAGGTCATGGGCTCGGGGAAGAACAGGGTCCCAGATTTGGCATTCCCCATTTTATGTTCTCACCTGGGCTCTCCCGCAGCATCAGGGGCTGGTGCTTTCCTCCTGCCTGTGCAACTGCAGGGGGAATTTGAATCTAAAGTTTTCTTGCTAACTGTGAAGTCTAGTTACCTGAATTTACTTCCCAATACAAGAAATGAATGCGCTTGGCTGCAGAGCTGCCTGCCCTGCGATCATGCCTTTGGCTGTGCTGTGGGAATTATTTCTCATCCCACATCCATGCGATGCTCGAGTCCAATGCCCCATCTAGTGGCATAGGAGCCGACTGCCGTCTCCTTCCCAGTGCTTTCTCCCACTGTGCATCTCACTCCCAAACTCAGGCTGAAAACTCATGATATTGCTGTTTCTCCTTAAAACTCCCGAGTTACTAAGAATAGGCTGCAAACCCATAAAGCAGAAAGGGTGATGGGTCCCTGGGGAAGGCTCAAACAGCAAAGCATAAATCAAAAGCACCATAGCAGTGCCTGTAGAATGTGATTTTGGGGAGTCCTCCCATAACTCTGGAGAGTTTTACAACAGCTTTACAACAACAGTGCATCCTGCAGGTCGGTGCCAGCTGGGCTGTGCGTGGGAGCTGCCCCAGCTCAGGGCACCTTCTTGCTGTTAGGAAGATTGTTTGAAGCTGTCAGGTGCAGGAACATGGTCTTTGCTGCCACTAGGCTCTGCTCCCTGTGCCCAGCCTCACTGGGGCTGGGGACCACATCTCACCTGACATGCCCTGAGCTCATTTATCCTCCTGTGAAAGGCAGGGAAACAAGCTGTGGTTGAGATACTGCTAGTGTTCAAAAACTATGTTGAAAGTTGCAAAATCTCATAATTAGTGTAACTTCCTAATCTCAGAAAGTAACCTCTCTCAGGTCTCAAGTGCCCTGGTTTATTCCAGTTGGTGGAATTATGTTTTTCAGGCTATTACTTTCATGTAAAAGGAGCGAGAAGCCAAGCTCATATGCAGATGCATTAGGGGGACTCCAGGCTCAATGATTTCAGGGAAAACTGAGCTTTTACCACCTCAGCTGGCAATCCTGGTCAAAGTCTGCTAGACTTTATCTTAAATACACACCAGAGGAATAGCCAAAGTAGCTGGCAGCCAGCAGTGTCACTGGGAGCCCTGGCTGTGAACTGCAAAGCAGCTAAGTGATGGCACTTACTTCCAGAGAACATGTCGAATGTGCCCGTTTTCAGGAGGTTCCCGTTTGTTCCTGAAAGGTTAAAATTCAAAACAGAGCACAGTGAGTTTGTACCGGGGTGGCTCGAGGCTTTGCCCAGCCACCAGCTTTGGGTTCCTGCAGCAAAACACTTTATGTGTCATATTTGCTGTGACGGCGAATGTGCTGCTTTGGTGCACATGGAGCTATGGTGCACAGCCCAGGTGGGTTTGTTCCCATCTCCCCGGCAGTGCTTGCACCCATAGCTGTGGCTGTGCACCCCATGCAACACCAGATTGATGTACTTTTGGCTCAGTCACAGTGCCTGGGACAGGGTCCCTGGTGACCTGTTTCCTCCCTGGAGAGGAAGGGACCCTGGGTGTAGGGAGAAGGGCTTTATTTCCTGACCAACTCACCATCCACCAGTGCGATGTTCAGGCCTCTGCCAATGTTGTTTTTCACACTGCTCATGAGGCTGGAAAGGAAAGCAGAGAGCACCAGTAAGTGCAGGGATACTCTGGTGGTGCTGGTGCCAGTGAAACTGTGATGGGGTGAAGTGGCTGCAGACAGCAAAATATACCCAAAAGTGGTAACAAAGAAAACTCTTCCTGAATTCTTTTAACCACAAATGTACCATGATGGCCATCGATGTGCTAGGCAGAGGCCAAACTTGCCCTATACAAGCCCAGGCCATTCCCTGCTGTATTGCTGCTTACATCACATCTTCAAAGCAGATGGAGGGTCCCACCACATTTGCAGCGCCGCTGACGATCTTGAAGGCAAAATAGTTCTGGGGGCAGCTCTTCTGGTTTCCGCACTTGTGCCGGGGTGGCTGCTCAACTGAAAGGGAGGAGCAGAGCTGGAAGCCATGGTATTGGCCCCAAGGAGGGACACTAGTTGTGGCCCCAGGGGTCTGAGCAGGGCTGACACTGGGGCTGGAACATTGGCCCACTGAGGGGGCAACATCTGGACCAGCTTCTTGCATGAAGGAGGATTATGCTGGGGCTGGGATAGCTTCTTGTTTGAGGTTTGTGGTGCCAAGGCTTGGGGTGGGGTGGGACAGACTGACTGGGGTGCCAGGTGCTGCTCCAACTGTCAGCAGCAGGATGGCATGGCTGATGCCATGGGGAGTGCAGAGGGCTGTGTGGCAGAGTTATTTGGAGCTCATTCAAGGCTAGCCTCTTGTGTTTTGTCTGCCTGGAGCTTTCCTGTTCTTGGCTAGGGTAGGGACCTGTGCCACGCTGCCTAGACCAGGGCCTCTGACTTGTACCCTGCTGTAGCCTGTGGCCCAGGGGTGTTTCTGTGGGGCAGAGGGATCGTGTGAAGGTGCATGTGCTTGTAGAGCTTGCCAAAGACACTGCTGTTGTGTGATGGAGTTGCCCTGTGTTTGGGAGGGTGGAATTTTGCCTTGGGAAAGGGGCTCTCAAGGGTAGCAATTGCACTTCCACAATCACCCTTTGCCCTGGAGCGGTGTTGCATGATGCAGATGTTGATAGCAGTACTCACTTCTGGGCTTGTTGGTGACACCTGTGGGTACCAAGCAGCAGGGTTAGATACCCCAGAGAGCTGCTGGCTCTTCCCCAAGTCATCTGTCTGAAACCGTTCCCCATGGTTGCAAGCACCCCTCAAGTCCCTGCCCTGGTGCAGCTTCCCACTGTGCTGTTTCCTCCCTGCTCTGATGGTCAGAGCTGGGAGCTACAGCCTTGGCCAGTGCAAATGTTTGTGGTAGCTATACGAGGCTCTTGGGTCTGGCTTGCAATAAGGCCACCACACCCTCCCTCTGGACCCATCTGAAGCCCCACCATTGCCTCACCAAGCCAGCTCCGCAGGCTGATGACTTTCCGTCTGTGAGCAAAGTATGGCTGCACAACGAACCATGTGCCCAGCAGCATGACGAGCAGTACCACCAACCGGAGCACGCCTGTGTGAGGTGGGAAAGGAGCCAGGTGAGAGCAGCAGCAGCATGGGCCAGGGGCTGTACCATCCCTCTGGCTTCTTGGGGACTTGGTCTGTGTGTCCCCAGGTTACCCAGACACAGAGGAACAGCCAGCACTTGTGTGGCATGCTAACACTCCTTCCTTCATCCTCTGAAAGAACTCTGATCTCTTAATTAATGTCTCTAGGGTGTATGGAGATATTCAGATAGGCATTGCCCTTCTACTGGGAAGCACTATTCCTATTTCTTTCTGCATTAAAGTAAATCTGATAATTAGTTACAAAGCTATGTAAATCCAAATATTTCTTATGTTCCCAGCTCTGGGAAGGCTGCTATCCCCCAATTAGTCACTAGCTACAGCTGAGCAGCTGCTAATACAAATGTGATTGGCACTTGGCTTTAAAGCAACGCTCATCAGAGCAAAACGTTCCAGTCCTGCATGGAAAGAGAGTAGAAAAATCTACCTCTACTGCATCTGAATGGCTCTTATGGAACAAGGAATGTCTCAATGGCCATCTCTTCCAGCCACAGAAGGTTTCAGTGGGAAAAATACAACAGGCTGAAATCTACACAAATCTTTTTAAAACCTGATGTTTATACAAAGGCCCTTTCCCACGGCCCTGGCAGGGGAAGGCCAGGGTAGCTGGGCTTGGAAGCGGTCATGTAAATGAGAGAGAGGCAGAAAGAACTGGAGAAAAATGGACAGATAAAAGTAAATCTTTCTGTCTCCCTTCTTACCTGCCACTCGCATGGTGGGGAGTGGGGAGAGAGCACAACCGAGGGGATGGCAAACAGTCACGAGTCACCCTGGAGGACAAAGAAGGAAATACTGTAAGGCATACCTGTAACCCTCGCACACCGGGCATATGTTGGATGAAACAATAGTTGCTCTGTTTAGGCATATTTACAATAACTAAGAGGTCACCAAAGATGTAAATTCCTATCAGGCACATATCCTAGGTCCCACCCTGATGTTGAAGTCCTGGCTCCCGCATGGTGGATCAGACTGCTCTGAGTGAGCACACTTAATTTTTAAGCCTCTGAACCCTTCACTGTGACTGTCTCCTGCCCTGTGCATTCCTGTTTCATGTCCTTTTCTCGGTAAGGGATCACACTTTTCTATTTTGGTGAGCTCAAGGAGCACATTTTCAATCAAAGCTTTGCTGCATTTTATGGGGGATTATGCAAAACAGGTTTCAAATATTAGGAGCTGCAAAATGCTGTTTGAGGACAAGCTGCGATTTGGCCCAGCCCAGTCAGAGGAATCTGTGGAAACAAGCTTGTGCTCCTTAAAACCAGGAAGGGAAGGGAAGGGAAGAAGGACAGTGATGCTTAGCTGGGCAGAGCAGTGCCAGGTTTGGGGACACCTGACTTAAGAACAGAAATGTTTCCACTTGTCCAAATCCTGCAGCGTCTTCACCCACATGAATGGGGAGTGGTGGTAATTTAGACTGTAAACTATGGGCTGGAGCACCTCTCCTATGAGGACAGGCTGAGGGAGTTGGGGTTGTTCACCCTGGTGAAGAGAAGGCTTCAGGGAGACCTTATAGCCCCCCCCCTCCCCCCAATAAAGGGGTTCTATAGGAAAGATGGGGAGGGGTGCTTTATCAGGAAGTGTAGGGATAGGGAGAGGGGTAATAGCTTTGAACTGGAAGAAGTTAGATTTAGATTAGATATGAGAAAGAATTTATTTACTGTGAGGGTGGTGAGACATTGGAACAGGTTGCCCAGAGAAGCTGTGGATGCCCCATCCCTGGGGGTGTTCAAGGTCAGGCTGGATGGGGCTTTAAGCAACCTGGTCTAGTGGGAGGTGTCCCTGCCCATGGCAGGGGGGTTGGAACTAGATGATCTTTAAGGTCCCTTCCAACCTGAACCACTCTATGATTCTACAATGATTTCCTACCTGAGTGAGTGTCTCTGCCCCACTCCCTCCCTCCCACTGCAAGCCCCAACAGATGGACACCTTCCATTCCACTCACCAGGCTTCTGGGGGCCCCCTCCTACCTTCAAAATTTGGGGATGCAGCCTGGTAAACATCCATCCTGGAAACCACCCCGGAGGCCTAAGCCAAATTGTCACCTGTGAGACGTGCTTGGACTTAAAGCACCTAATGTTATCTAAAGCAGCCCTTTATTGAGGCTTGGTGTAGAGAAGATACAAAAAATCTATGCTGGAGGTTGCTTTTCCTGTTTGAAGGGTAAATAAGAATGAACAGGCTGTAGCAGGGCTGGACTGAAAGTTGATATCAGGATGCTGCATCTTAAGGAAGAAGAAAACTTTGCCTCATGCCCAGCCCTGCTCTGGGAACCCCCCAGGGCTTGAGTTCAGGGAAGGTACCCATGGGCATGTTGTTTACCATGCCATGGTGCAGTGTCCTCCCTTGGGCACCTGGGTGGGATGCACCCAGCATCTCCCCTGGGTGCCACAGCGCTCCAACTTTGTTTTCCCTGCGCCCTGGGGTAAGTTGCAGCATCACTGTATGGGGTTCATAGGCAGCCTTAAAAGCAAGGAGGAAACCAATCTGCACTGCAGGAGGAAAGCTGCTGCTTACTGGTGGAATGGCTTTCTGAAGCTGGGTCCCAGTGTTGCTCCCCATGAGGCCACTCCACTGCACCCAGGTCTGCCATGAGGCTGCTGCAAGGAGGAGCTGCTGAAGCCGCTCCAGCGGGAGCTAGAGGCTTTCTATGGGAATGTGGCCTCATGGCTTATCTGCATTTAAAGGAAGCCTTGGAAGGTATTTGTGTACCCTCCTGTATAACAGCAGTTTGTTTTTGATAGTGTACTGGCTCAGCATGCTTGCTTCCCTCACTTCTCTGCAGCCATTCCTCACGGGGTGAGTAGCTGCGAGCAGGAATCTGTCTCTGCAGGAGGCAGCACAGGGGTCAACAGCACCTACAGCTCTTCTCTGTGCCACCTTGTCCTGGCCCATCCCAGTCCCCTGGCATGGCATCCCTGAAATGGGTTTTAATCTTGTGTCAGAGCTGAGACAAACAAGCTCATTGGAACAAGCCCAGTGGAAGAGTCAGATCAAAACTCCCCTGGGTTGGCAAAACCGTCCCTGCCGCTGCGGGGGACACCGGCCTCACCAGGGCCCATTGCACAGTGCTCTCCTTCACCAAATTGAATTTTTTTTCTATGCATATGTTGATTTCATTGCAGAGGGAGAGAAATGGAAAAATAAAACAATGACCTTCCTTGCTTTAGGGAAGTAATTTAATTAGCAGAATTAGCAGGCCATTTATCTGTCCCCTATATCATTCACCTTAATCCCAGGCAAAATGTATTGGGCAAAGTCCCTCTGGGTGGTGAAATTCCTGGAACCTGATTGTGTTGCAAGCAGGTAGCCCTGTCCTGGGATTTCTATTATATTCCCTTTTAATTTAATTTTTCCTCTTCTTTTTTTTTTTTTTTTTTTTTTTGCCAAGACTGTGCCAGAAAATAAGACTGGCATCTGCCAGAGAGTGACTTGCAGGAGAAGGAGAAAGGAAGGAACTGTGGTGGGTGGTAAACAGAGTTATTTGTCTAATAAACCTGAAATTTATTTGCTTAAAAAATGTTCCAGGAACAAAAAGGTTTTCGGACAAATATTGGTAAAGAGCTCTGTGGTGTTGTAAAGCAGAGGTTCCACCCTGAGCCTGCCCAGGTCTGAAGCGCTGCCTGGCAGCACTGAGTTATTGCTGCCATGAGGAAACCCAGGCAGATCACTGCCCTCGCAAGGAGGGTTTCTGCGATGTGGTGGGTGAATATTCTTGTTCCCACCCAGCACCAGAGGAGAATTTCACTTCTCTTCCCCAGAAACTCCTGGCATTGTTGGTTCTGTTTTGCTTTGGGGTTTAGTTTTTTTTTGTTTGTTTGTTTGGTTGGTTGGGTTTTTTTGGTTTGTTGTTTTTGCCCCCTGCTTTTGAGCCCTACACATCTCTCCCAGCAGCTCCCTGACCACAAACAAGCCTTCATTTTGGTGCAGGGTAGGGATGTGGCTCCAAAGAGGGCAGCTGCCAAATGTCACCCATGCCCACACCCAGTGAGTCACTGCTCCAAAAATCAGTGTTTTTCTGTAAAACTGAACACGGGGGTGCCGAAGAGAGGCTGTTGTGGGATGGGTTCACATTCACTGTATGTCCAGGGCTGGTCCCACCACAGGAGAATGGAGCATGCTACAGTGCCTTTTTTAGTTTCAAAAGGTGACAATCCGATCAAACTTTGCTAAGTTATGCAGCTGGAGAGTCCTGTTTGCTAGAGGGCTTATAAATTCCTCATCTCAAAAACACGCTTGGCCAACTACTGCACCTGCCAAATGGCTGGAGAGGGTGTCCTATGGTGAAACTGCTCCCAGCACAAATCAATCGTTAACTGGGGTGAGGCCTGATCCTGAAACAAAAGCCAAATGGGATGCACGTGGTGGCGGGCAGAGATGAAGGGCTTGGGGCCAGCTGCGGTGGCAGGATTGCAGCCAAGATGGGACGTGACAATTGGAAGCGCTGCCGGTGAAACCGGGCCATGGGGCTGGTGCAAAGGGCACAGGGTGGTTTTGGTGCCTGCTGCAGGTGCATCCCTGCCTGCTGCCTGCCATGGCCGGCCCATCCTGCACTCGGCTGCCAGAGGAGCATCACCCATCCGTGGCTGCCACCAACTCGGTCTCTTGTTCTTTTATTTACTGTTGGCAGCTACTTGTCCAGTTCTCTGTCACTGAGCCCAAAAGCTAAATCATTATCCACTCGCATCCCTGGTGGGGTTTCCCCAAGTAGTGAATCAAGACCTGTGGCAGCGGTGACAGATGGAGGGGAGTGATGGCATCCCCACCGGTGTGGCTATGGTGGCCAGCAGTGCCGTGGATTGCATGTAATACCAAAGCGGTCTGTGCCAAAACCCCAAAACCCCAGGACAAAAGGAGGGACACAGGTGCTGGTGCTCAGGAGTGGTAGGAAACTGGCTACTGGGAAGAGGATGAAAGTCCAGGGAAGCGTGGGCTCTGAAGGAGTCCTTCCACAGGGCAGCAGCAGCGGCAGCTGGTTTTTTTAATTGCTCATATAGAAGGGTCCGAAATGCATTTTTGGCAGCTAGAAAAGCCCTGGGTGCCAGCACCCTGGTCGGTGCCAGAGAGGTGTCCCAGCAGTCGGGGCTTTGTGCTGGAGCATCGCATATTGAACACCCTGCAAATTCATCCAAAGCCGCGCTAGGTAAAAGGGTTTGACCCAGACCACACATCACACAGCTGATTCTACCACATATTGCATGATGGGTGGAAACAAATGGATTTAACCCTTGTTGTTAATACAAATAATTCATTAATTCTATGAAACCGACACAGCTGCAGTCCACACAAAGATGCCAGCACACAGGGTCTCCCCTTCACCTCCATGCTATGAGAAGGAGGAACAACTATTCCCTGAGGAGGAACAACTATACCCTGTGCAACCCTCTAACCTGCCAGCAAGTCAAAAGAAAAGCACTGCAGAAAGGTGTTATTTCTGTCATGCTCTAGAAAACCCGTTTTTGCGAGGCAGTGGGGATAGGACAAGCCAACCTACCGCTCAGCGTCCCGGGTGTGCTGTCCCTCTCCGCAGGCTGCGTGGGTGGCGAGTCATCCCAAGGAGCCGGGACACCATGTGTTCGGCAGCACAGCGGTGTGGCTGCCCAGCCCAGCCCAGCACGGCCCTCTCTGACTCACAGCACCTCCCCGAGACTTATCTCACTGCCTGGCATGGGGCTGGGCACCCTGGCGTGACGCCCCACGGGCACAGTGACGGGCAGTGGGTGGGAGCAGCTGTCCCACGGGAGAGGAAAAAAACCCCAACAGTCATTCCAGTGGCTGTGAGCTCATGTGTTTCCTTTGGAGGTTTCTTCTCCTTTGGTACTTGCTTTTTTTTTGCTGTACCAGAAGAGGAAAAACTCTCTCAGGGTGGGCACCAGCCTGACCCTCTGCACTCATACAAAGCCAGCACGTTAGGTGGCGTGGCTGTGACAGGAGTGGCTGGGCACAAAGCCAGGACTCAGTGTCCCCCAGCATGGGGTAAATGCAGAGTAACCCCAGCCGGTGGGTTTTCCCCCGGGCTGTGCTGTACATGTGCCGGCTGGCCCTGTGTGCTGCTTCACTGCCTCTCGTTGGCAGGAGGTTCCCTTTTCAAATAAGCATTTATTTATCCAGCAACAGTCCTGAACTCCAGAGGAGTCCTGAGTTAACTGTACATATAAATGTAGGCCTTTTTCTTTTTAATCATTTATTGTTATTATTATGTTTCTGAAGGAAGAAATCACTCCTTGGAGACTCCAGCTCTGCAGTTAGCACTAGAGGTTCTATACATTTTCCAAAGCTGAACCTCATTTACCTGGCAGCCGAGAACGAAAGTGTTCCCATTCCTTTTTCCTTTTTCTTTTCTGTTCCCATCACGTAGATGAACCAAACGCCTTCTCTTTGAGATTTTAAAGCAATTTGCAGGTGAGAGCCAGCAGAGGAGACTCAGGGCTGGCAATGGCAGCGCTGCCTTTGGGACTGCAGCTTGTGGAGGGCTGGAGCAGAGCCCCGGTGGGACCGACACTGCTCCGCAGTAATCAGTTCCATACTGATTGAACAGGGTGCTCTGTGCACTGAGCTTTTCTTTGCCTGCCCCCCCACTCCCATTCCACCTTGGTGCAGTTCCCCAGTGCTGGGCAAAGGGTGCAGGATGCAGCTGGAGTGCTGGGAAATCACAGCCTTCCAGGCAGGGAGCAGGAAAGCAAACACAGGCCTGGGCTTTGGGCTTTGCACTGTGATAATTATCGCCCTCGGAAGGAGATTTTTAGCTGTGGTGAGACTCAGGCTTAAACAGCGCAGTCTAAATCAGAAACCTCCTCTCTCTCTGGGGAAATATCCTTCCTATTAGTTTGTTTAGCTGCTGGCAATAGCTGACTCGGCTCAGTAAGGAAGCGCTCCAAGCCCTGGCATGCTGCAGCGTGCGTCTCCGCTCCGTCCTCCCACTTCCCACCCCACAGGAGCCAGCCCACGGCAAGGGGCTTGTAGCACCCTGGGGGAGGCCCATTTTGTGATGAGTTTGTCCTCCTGCTTCAAGGTACCTGAGGGCCCCATGGCCATCTCTGGAAATGGAGACGTTGCTGCTGCTTGCAGAAGAAACAAGTGAAAAAACCATTGATGTGGCCAGGGGCCTCGTCACCCCAGTGAAGAAACCTTTGCGTGAACAGCTTCTGCTCTCTGCAACTGTACATTCCACTGCCTGTTCTCCCTGAAAACACAGAGGGGGATGAGGAGCTGCATGCTTTTCTTGTGGGATGTGGCTGCAGCACAGCCCAAGCACTGGTGCTGGTGTGGGGAGCCCTCATATCCTGTCCTCGTGCCCTGGGGTAGCCCAGGTTTTGCCCAACCACTGTGGCATATGGCAGAAAGGTGCTTTTCAATCACACGTAACATCAGTGAAGACATCAAGTTCTGGAAACAGGGCGTCAGATTGGTCTCAACTTGGCAAATAATTAACTTGTGCAGTGCAATGGAATTACATCAGTCTCATCTGCAGGCCCCTGGAGGCTTCTGTGTGATCCTGAAAAAGAGAAATTAAGAAAAAAAAATAATAGATGTGATATCAAAAAGCTGCCAGGCTGGGAAATGAATAATCTGTGGTGCAAAGTCACCGCACTGTGATGAGCACCATGGTAGGATCAGCAGGAGCGAGGCTGGTGGAGGAGGAGCTGCTCTCCTTCTCCTCCCTCCTTGTGCTGGCGCTGGGTCTATGGGCCCCTGCGGGACCTCAGTGGGTGGTGGGGAGACTTCGGGCACTGGTGGCTCCTGCCCAAAAGCCCCAGTGGCTGCAGGACTGTCCCTCGCAGGAGCTATTTATTATGAGGGGTCAGCACTGGGAGAAGCCCACCCCAACCCTGAAGATCCCTTGTCTGTGGGGCTCTGCAGGGACACAGTGCTTTGCAGGGAGGTGCTTGCTGGGGCAAATTCACGGCAAATTCTCTTAGGAAAGGTTTGGCCACTGCCACTTTGCAAACTCTGTCCTGAAAAGTGCTGTGGCTGTATGTCTTCAGATTGCTCATGCTGGGGTAAGCCACATAGCACAGGTGTTAAATGCAGCGACTTCAAAAGGAAACAGTCGTTTAATTCTCTGTTTATCTAGTGTTAAACCCCACCTGCATTTCCTGTACACTTTCTGGGAGGGGGTGAGGGTTTCCCTTGTATTCCACACCCCCCCTGCCTGCGTCATGCAGGAGATTATTCTTCCACCAGTAAACCGCAGCCCGCTCCCGTACACACTCTCCTTCCACTTCTGCCCAGGTTAACAAACAGCAATGTTTCACTGACCAAATTGTGAATCACGCCACCACACCAGTAACACATCCCGTAGGTTTCACCTGCATCCTGGTGAGCAAGCACAGCCCGAGCATCGGGGTGAAACACCAGCTGGGTTACCTTGTGCGGGGTGGGCTGGAAGAAGAATTATGTGAGGACAAAATCCGGTAGGAGGGACGATAGCGCAATATTGGGTGGTGAAAAAGCAGTTTAACAAGACGGGAAGGGTGGTGTGTGGTTGATGAGGGGGTTTGGTGTGCCTGGTCTCCCCCGGCAGCACGGCAGTGCTGGCTTTTGGGGGTGCTGTTGTGTAGCACATCTACCGTACCCGCTGCAGCCCTGGCAGCGCAGCCACTGACGCCGGCTTTGCCGCTAGGAGAGAGAAATAAAAAAGGCAAATCATAACTGCTTTTACCATTAAAAAAGAAATCAGCTCGTGCAGCGCTAAGCCCCCAGCCTGTGGGCCCAGCACAGCCAATCTGTTTTTATTGTTTTGCAGGACTTCTCTGCAACCGAACGATGACAAATACCAGGAATTAGCACAGTGTAATTGCTCCGTATTAGCTGAATTCACAGTATAGACACAGATCATAAACAGCCATTGATTATTTCTAATTTCCCATTTTTAGCATTCTGAATTGCAGCAATTATGCTTGTCCAAGGGAATTATCTTCTCTTCCAGCCCCTCAGCTCCCCAGTCACTGCCCTTCTTTTAAGATACTTTTTTAATGCTGGAAAAAAGTGCATTTAACACAAATCCCTCCCTATTTCTACAACAAAATGCCCCCCTCCCCAATTCCCTCAAATCCCTCTTTTGCTGCCAGCTGCCTCAAAACACAGAGAGGTGCCCAGTGTGATCTGTAACACCTGGGCTCGTTTCACCCAGGTTTGTTGCAGAGGTAATTAATAAGCAATTAACAGCCCTGGCTCTCAGTGTGGGTGTTGCAGGGATGTCTGTGGGAAGGGGCCTGGGCAGTACCATCCATCTCTGTTGCTGGTTGGTGCTATGCAAGCAGCACTTGTGTTTTAAGCCTCATCTCTTTTTCAAAACAGGGTTGCAGGCCAGGACATGATTCCCAAATGCTAATTTGCACCTCCAGTGAAATCGTGCTGGGGCCTCTGCCTCCAGCCCAGTAACGACTGCACCCACCCCAGGTAAGATATTGGAGAAGGGCTGGTAGACCTTGGTATTTTCTTTTTAGAGAGCACGAGCAGGATTAAAGAAATGAATGTAGATATAAATTATTAATATTTGCACGGGAAATTTCTAGCCCTATTAGCATCACATCATTAAATTTGTTTCTTACACTCAGGCAGTGATTTCATTACAAAGCGTAGCGGCACGTAATGCCAGCTCTGCAGCACTGATTCAGTCAATTAATGATGAGAGGGGGAAAGATCCTGTTGTTTACTGAGGGCAGAGCCTTTGGGACTTTCCCTCTTGCTTTGCTCCTAGTAAATACCGAGGGATGGTGGGCAATGACCACAACAGGCCACGGGCTCCTGAGTTATTGCACACACTTTGGTCTGACCCACACAGTAATTCTGGCATATTTTATCTATTTTGAGATGATTTGCCCACCCTGGGCTGTGGCAGTGCAGAAGGGACAAGGGTCTGTGAAGCCGCTGGTCTGAAACACTTCCCACTGCTGCATCGGGCAGGGAGTTATTTATTCCAGGCAGTGGCTGCAGCCACTGAGCAAGCAGCAGAAGTTTTTTATTGCAACCATTCTTAGGCCACTGAAGAAGGATTATGCATGCTTCCACCACACCAGCTTTTTATTAGATTGCAGGCAGGGGTTAAACCGCTCCTTGTCAGCACAAATATAATGCCCGGGGTGATGGGAGCAGCATAAATTGAGGACAAGAGGTGGCTGCTTTTACCATTGCTCTCAAGAATGCTCTGCTGTTTTACTGCATCGTTTTCTTTTTAATTGGGACATTTCCCTCTGGCCAGGGGATGTCTTTCCTTTTTTGCCAATGAGGTGCAATAAATAAATGTGCCAAGGCTGAGGAGAGGTGAAGTGCAGAGGGCAGATCAGTGGCTGCACCAAAGTCCCTTGGATTTACCCAGTTTGCCATGATGGCACCGATACTGGTGCCCCAAGCTGGGGAGACAGGGGCTGTCCCACAGTGGCGAGGGGTCCACAGTAGTACAAATCACACAGGTGCTTCATCTATTTGTCACCTCCATTTTTTCCAGCATACTCACATGTTAGCAGGAGGCGATGGTCCTCGGTGCTGGGTCAGTGGGGTGAGTTTATTTGTGGCCAGTTCTGATATGTCTGTGTCACTGAAAGGCACTATTTGAAGGACCGATGGGCAATCCTGCATGCTGGGCTGCCCGGATTTGCTTATCGGTTACAGCAGAACAAGACTGTGGGGATGTATCATCTGAATGCTCCAAAACTGCCTGCTATTTGCTGTAATTAGGCAAAGTGAGCCGTTACGGGCTGCCTCACACAGTGAACAGCATTGGAAAACAGTGACATCCAGTGTGTGAGCCCACAGGTGGGGATGTGGTACAGGGATGCCAGGTGGGCCCTTGGATGCTCTTCTGGCCCTGCAGAATCCCTTGCTAGGGTGACAGGGAGTATTCCAGCATGCTGAACAGCTGTGGGAACAGGTTTTGAGGAGATCATTTGCTCTGTTACAGTTCCCCCAAGAACAGGTCATGCAGGCCAGGTCTGGTACACGTGATGGGGCTGTGTGGGATGTGGGGCTGCTGGCATGTTGTGCTGGCAGCAGCGTCAGCAAATTGCAGTAAAATATATTGTGGTTATTGACAGATGTACATTTCCTCATTTGGTGGAAGCCCTCAGAGCCAACCCATCATCCTCTCAGGGACTCCTCTTTGGGGGAGAGCACTGCATCCTCATGAATTTTGTGTAAGCAGCCCATGCTGGTGTGAACGCCCTCCCTTGCTACCAAGGTCAGGTGAGGGATACTGTTTCCAGCTACAACACTATTAAAAAGACAACATGTACAAACACCTTGCAGAAAAACAGAAAAGCCACCTAGTTGGCAGCTACCAGGTACAGGTATAGCTCTTTGGGACCATGGTGAATTGCTGAGCAGGGTAGTCATGAGGCTGAGTCAAGAAGCGTGGGGAAGCAAGGAAAACCCACCGGCACAGGTGGTAGGTACCTTGGAGCAATATAACAGCCCCCTTGCCCTTGGGAGCTGTTGGGATTGTCTCTCTGAATCGGTTTACGCTAAAGCACAGCCTTAAAGCCTGTAGCTGGGGTCTGGCACACAGTCACCATGGCTTGGCACTGCCAGGCAGCTGGGGGGGGGTGTGGTGTGTGTAAATAAGGTACTCATTCAGCTGTCCTGTTATTTTTATTTGCCTACAGTAGTAGCTAATTGGGTACCTTCTAACTCCACTCCCCCAACCTCCCTGTGTTCGCAGCAGAGGAAATCTTGCCTTTGTGCTGCTAATGGACCACACCGATCCAGTAGACCATTACAGGGCAGACAAAATGTCTCTTTAAAAAGTGCAATAGAAATTAAAACTCTCCACTGAGAACAAAACCAGTGGAGCTTTTGTATCTACTGTTTTTATTGTATTCTGTAACATTTGTAAAGTAGATCACTTTTATCGAGAGAGCCTATCTTTTCTCCCAAGCTGTAATTCCTAGACTTCTTAAAGAAGATTTCTGCTCACAAAGGAAATAAAAGATAGAAATAGGATGCTCTCTGACATTTGAACATGCTCCTGAGAATCTGAATTAGAAGGAACAGACTCAGAAAGTATCATTTATACAGCAATCAACTTTAAAAAGTCACCATCTGCTAAGAGTTACCACCCGGTGTAACCGTGTCTTTATTGCCAGACAGAGACTAGGAAATAACTCGGGGAACTCTTCTGCACCTGCTGGGTTTTTCTTGGTGCCATACACACACCGAACTGCTGTGGCCAGTGTGCCATGGGGGGCCTATTGCAACTCTCCTTTTACTCCAGCTCGCTACAGAATATAAATCTGAATACAGGTGCCATTAGGAGGAATGATTTGGGGTTGTTAAAGTTACAGCATAGCGTCAGCTTTTTGCAAAGTCTAAAGGGCAAAAGAAATGACTGGAGCTGGAATGAGGGACCTGGCTTGGGTTTATATATAAAAACCTGATTTTTTTTCTTGCTTGCTCCTCCCCTCCTTGCTGCCCTCCACTCTTGACTAGAGCTCATCTTGCAGTTTTGGGGCTCATTTTGGTCTTCCACTGCTCATAGCCTCCTAGAAAGGTTGTGAACTTTTTGAGATGAAAATTTCCCATCAAATGTTATGTTTTCCAAGCCCACCCTGTGTTAAGGTGATGCTTAGCGCAATTTAATCCTCTCTGGTGCTACTGCCCAGTGTCACGCTCTCCGTCTCGGCAACTGTGATGTCTTTTACCATCACCCTCAGTTACCCATTCCTGTGTGTTCATAGCGTTGTGCTGGGCTTTGGAAATGAGAGTGCCCACAGTCCTTGCTGACTTGATTTAAAGGTTTTAATTGCTTTTAATCACAATGGTCTAATTAAACTTTAGAGGCTTTATTTGAGGACAGTTAATAGATATATTAGTTACATTAATTGTGGTTTGCTGTTTACAGACATACCCTTGGTTTGGCAGACATGCAGCCAACACAAGCTCTGATGACAAGTATTTCCAGCCTGACCCGTAGGTCTGGAGTGCCCGAATTCCTGGGGCTTGATGGCCGGTGTTGCAAGATGTGGACCTGTGAGTGTCTTCTGCTGGCTTTCAATTATCATCATCACTTATACAACCTATTTATTGTGAAAAGCTGAATGGGAATGTGGTGTGAAGCACATAACCAGCTTGCACGGGGCAATTGTCAAGTGCCAAAATTGTCTGTTCAAGGTAAGTTTTACATTTTGAGCTTCTTTTCAGTAGAAGATAAACCTCAGAAAGCAGGGTGATGTTGCCTTCAAGGACACCAAATAACATCTCTATTTTTCCCTGAAAATCAGCTGTCTTGGGAACCCACATTACCATTCCGTTGGTGACCTGCTTTGGATTTATCACCAGGAAAAATCGACATGCACTGAATTGTCTATAATCCTTCCTCAAGACGGAGGGGGTTGAATGAGCTGGGATTTTGTTTCTTTGTTGAGATGAAATGTAATTACTTTATGGGGTTTGCATGGTGTTTTAAACTCTGCCAGTATTAAAGTGTGATACAAGTTACAGAACTGCCGGTTGCTGGAGATTTATGGAATAAAAGGTATAATTTCACACTTCACTGCACTTTATTTTGAAGTTGGATGTTGATGTGCTTTTCAGTTGTTTAGATGTGTTTATTTAGCATTTACTCCTGGTTAAGACAAGTCCACTGAGGGGGAGATGCCTGAGAGAGTGGGAAGACCCATGCTAAGGCCCTGGCCCCAGTGCTCCTTGCAGTGAAAATGCATCAACAGGTCAATCACCATGGACTTAGAGGGTGAAAAGTCTTTCTTCTGCCTGCTGGATTTCAGCAGTTTGTGTTTCCCCAATAGGTTTGCTATACGCAGGAGAATGTTCATCAGTGATGCAGTTCAAAGCCATCACAGCAGCAGTTTGGTCCAAGAAGAAATGGCTGATGCTACTACAGGAAATGGTAAACTTTTCAAAGGTGCAAATTCCTCCAGAGGTTTTCAGGCCAGACTGGCCAAACATGAGGGGCACTTGTGTAACACTTCTTAAAGAAATGCCTTCGTGATTGAGGCATGGTGCTGTTCTCCTACCAATAAATGTCAGTTCTAGAGCATCCAAAAGCTTACCACTGAGCTCTTGTGTTAGACTCTGCAGAACTGGTGCCAAAGCTGATGACTCTCCTTAGAGAGGGCACGTGCATGTGTGCAGGTGCACACACCCCCTGTATGGCTGCACCAAAGAGGGTGCAAACTGCCTGAACTTCTGTTAGCATCTCTTTAAAAACTGTGTGGCTTTAATATCCATTAACTTCTATGTAGGGCAGCACCGCAACAAGTTCATTTTTAGGAATAATTCTACGTGCTGTCTGGTACCACTGGCTAATTGCCTGAAAAACTCACTAAAGAAATTTTTTCATGCAGCTCCAGAAGAAAAATCCAGCTTTCCCCCCCGCCTTTTCTTCCCAACACCAACAGTCACTGAGTATCTATCCAGGAGCTAAGTGGAGAAGTGGTGCAACTCCTGAGGCAAATTGTCCCTACCAGGAGAGGATCAAGGCAAAGGCCTGCAGCTCTGTCATCCTCGAGAGGGGAAAGTGCTAATCCAGATGAAAGACACTTGTATTTCTTCAGCTCATGAAATCCAAGCAGTTTGTGCTGCATGCACTGTGCTGTTTTTAACACCTCGACAATTCTTTCCCAAGTAACGTAACTTTTAAGACACCGTCAAACTGTCAGTGAATAAATGATGTCCCAGCACATTGATGATACGTGTTGGGGAGCAGCTCTGTTTGCAGTCACGCTGCTGGCTGTGGCTGCACGGGTGTGTCAACATGCAGCACTCCAGGTTCACAACAAACCATTTCCCCCAGGCACAGCAACATCTTTGTCCTTTGAGGGACTCTCCCAGATCTGCCTTGAAACAACTCTTCCAGGAGGAACGCCTGCTATTTCAGGAAAGACTCTGCTTTTGGACAGGGTTAAGTAAAAAACGTCCATCTCCAAGCAATCGTTGGTGAGCTTCCAGCATGCCTCGGCCATAAAGCTCAAACACGAGGGGATTGTTACTGGAAGAGTCATCTCAACACAGTGCTGGAGGAGAGTTACAGGAAAGGGCCACTGATGCTGCCCTGTTCCTGGCTCTGTATCTGCAAGAGGACAGCAGGGTAGGAGACAGCAAGCAGCTCCCTGACCCTACCAGAGCCTTGATTATGCCTTTGTATGGTGTTGTGGGGATTTGTGCTCACAGGGGTAGGTACAGAGCGGCTGTCAGTGTTACCACCAGGCCACCAACACCTCCTCTCTGATGCTGCATCTGCAGCTGAACAGCTCCTCCAGAGCATCCTGGGGCTCTCCCGCCTGGCTCACCGGCACTCGCACACACCACACTGTATAAGTATCTATAGAGACTCAAATCTATAGGTTACTCTCTCCTGGCAGTGGCTGCTGGGTCTGACTCAAAAGAGAGGTGCCTGAGCAAACCCAGCACTGAGTTAAATGAACTGAAGCTGCTTTAAAATAAAGGAAAGGGCTTCTGCAGAACAGGCACTGCAACCATAGGTGAGTGCTGTGCTCTCTACTTGCTCATTAGGGTGTTTGGTGCCTCATTACAGGTAATAAACAACTATTATTAATATAATTTTTATTTTTCCCCCACTAATTTCCTGAATTCATCAGCCTTTTCCAGTAATAGGATTCCTCCCTTGTGTCCTGTTTCACCTGATTTAATATGACTTCATGGGGTTTGTTATATCCTGGAAGACCTTAAACTTGGCAGGCGTGGCACTGCACCAGAAAAACGCTGGGGAGAGCTCTCTGGGGTATGTACACACACAGCCCCCAGGCATGCTTCTCCTGCAGGGATCCTTCCAAGCTGAGCCACGCATGATGTGCTGATGCTGGGCATCACAGCAGCATCTTTATTTTAACTGAGGACTCACAACTGGCTTTTTAGAGAATCTGGCTGTAATTATTTTCTTCAAGAAGTAATTTTGGTTTCACAGGTAAATACCCATCTCAGCAGTTTCCACTTTTAAGATACAATCTGATTTTATACATCCTCTGCCTGCTAAATAGGTATTTATTACAACCAACTCTCCCTGACACCCTTCCTCACCACGCGGTTTTCCCCCCCATATAATAATTATCATTTGGGGGGAAGGGGGCGGGGGGGAAGTTACACCACGAGCCTGAGGGGGACCTGAGCACTTTAACAAGGTTTAATTACAATATTAGCAATGTGCATAAGGCATACAAGTAAACAAGCCATAAATCAGCCCATAAAATGAGCAAAATACACCCCGTCAACCCACACTGACTATAGATTGCACTCAAAAAAAGGTGCCCTGGGTGTTGCTGTGTGCTGATTTGGGACACACAACCCAGGAAGTCTGCAGACATGGGTGCCATTGGGCTGGTTATAGCCACAAATATCCCTGTGCTGGGTGTCCCCTCCCATCTTCCCAGGACCTGACCCCTCCTGCTCTTGCAAATGGGGTGTTCCCACTCCCTTGCATCACGTGAGGCCAAGGCTTTTCCCACGAGCTTGTGGGGTGCCCCAAGGACTAAGGGGCTTCCATCTGCTTGACTGTGGGCTATTCCATTCATCAACTCACTGTAAGTGGCATGACCTCCCCGGCTTGGTTTTCCTATGGAAGCGGTGACAGTCTACAACACACAGACTGGTTTTTCAAGAGGAAGTTTGAGAATTTCCATGGAGACGTGGTAGCAGGTGGCACGCTGCCCGTCAGAGGGAGATCAGCACCAGATGCTCATCCAGAACCTCTGTGGTCAATAAACCGTGAATTAAGAAGGATTTACATGATAGTCCATGAGAGCTGCTTAAGAGTTGTTAAAGAGTATGCTCAGTAATCCAGTTACAAAAATATGCCAATACATGTGCTTGAGAAAAGACTGTAACTGCTTTAAAATATAGTTATGGGCTATTCATACTCACTTAACTATTTGGAGGCATTGAATGTGCTTGACTTTATCATGTGTTACAGTGATTTATACAAGACATAAAAACCAATTGTCAAAAATGTGGAAGGAAAATTTAAAGCCAAAAGTACAGCCATTCGTTCTGAACGGTACATGTTAATGCAGGGGAAGAGAAACATCGGCGCTGCAAATGGAAAGGTACCATTCAGCAAACTAGAGTCTTTGTTGGGAAAAAAATTCCACAGAACAGTAATTATCCATGAGCTTTAAGATAACCTCCAAATTAGCATCTGTTTTCCTAGCATCACAATGTTGCACATTTTTGCAGCGAAAACAAATCTATCGCTAAGTGGATTTGTATCTCTTATGCTTTTTACATTCATGATTGGGTCAAAATAAAACCTTGTTGTAGTAGATAGAAAAACAGATGCCTTAGAAGAATAAAAGGTTATAATTCAGTCATGGTTCCCTAATGGCACGACGTACCCACTGCAATGGAAAGAGAGCCCCGAGATTGAATTAGTGCCTGAAGATTTTGTGCAAAATCATGCATTGTTAAGGGCCCTTGCCAGTCCATGTTTATGTGGTTTATAAGGTGTCACATAGTTGTACATTTTACTCTCATGGCACTGAGTTTACAGCTGAGAGGACTGCAGAGCTGGAGGTGTCAGAGGACTGGCAAGGGGCAGCAAATTAATGAATTACACCCTTATCCTTATTTCACTGGGCTGTTCCAAAGGAGCTGCTTGCACAGGAACTTGCAAACACCTATGGTTGAGGCTTTCTGGGCTGTGGGTGTCTGGGGTGCAGATGCATGGGGTCTGGGCCAGCAGAGCCTGAGGAGGGGTACAGCATGTCCCAGGGAGTGAGGCCGGGACAGCAGCTCCCCTGGACCACCCACTTTGCTGGGGCTGAGCATGGCTTCCTTGCCACAAGCAATGGCTCAGCAGTTGGGCCTGGGGTTCAGTATTGCAACTCCAGCTATAAATTTGACTATAAATTCGACTATAAACGTCTCCTTCGCATTTAAACAATGTGTCAATAACTTCTATAGTGGCAAAGTGTTCTCATGATTACATTTAACATGATCAGTGCACAAAGTAATATCAAGCCCCATGTTTCACGTGGAAGAAAGTATAAATACCTTCTGTCTGTATGCGTGGCTTGCAGGTGGCTCTGGAGGGGATGTCGCAGCAGCAGACGGAGTGATGGATTGTTGCGAGCCGACATGCTCCTCTCGGGTGTCTCAGCACCTGGTGTGTGTTGGCTTTGCTCACGAACTGGAAGTTAAAAGAAGACACCAGTGAAAGATGTGTCCTTTGAGCACCTTACAGAGGGATCAGAGATTTCCTTCTATTGGCACGTGAGGATTTACAGGTCATATTAAATTAGGTGTAATGCACTGCAAGAAATCAGAGCACTGTGGAGTAATGTATCAATGGCACAATAGCTGCCAGGCACCCATCTCCAGCTCTGTGGCTGTCACCTATGGGCAGGATGAAGCCATTTCAGTGCAGAGATGGAGAAGTCTCAATGTTTTGCACGAGGCCAAGTGTGTAAGAGTCCCAGCTTTGCTGCAAGCATGCACAGGGCATGGGAAGGGTCTGTTGCTGAAGAGATTCCCTCATGAAACATGTCTCTCTGAAAAATACATACCTTTGCTGCTCAGGATGCAACACCCCGGGCTTGCGTCCGGGAGCCTCATGGCAATACAGATGTTTAGCTCTGGCCCCTTATGCATTGCCCCAGAGAAGGCAAGTCTGGGGCTGGGTACCTCAGGACTAGGGTGGAATTATGTGGTGCTGCAGGGGACCAGCAACTCACTAGGGGTGGCAGGAACCTTCCTGGATGTCTAGCCTCTCCCACACAGGTCCTGCCCAGCCCGAGCAGCTGGGTGTGCCAGGGATGGACAGCCCTGTGCAAGGATGTGTGTGCACACTGATGGCATGCCTGCATTCCACCACACTAACACTGCAGAGCAGGAACCTGTCCTCTCGGTTCACCCTTCATCATTCACCACTGGGTCTTGCAAATGAATTGCAAAAGCCTAAGCAGCAGTAGCAGTTTGGCCCTGGTGGCATTAAGCACAGCCAGACTGACAGCATAGGGTGGAGAGGCCCTGGGGTGCAGGGTGCGGGCCAGGCACAGCGTGGCTCTCCTTGCTCCTGGGGATTTACAGTACCAAGTAGGAGAACAGGGCTGAGGTGGGATAGAGCAAATGGCTGGATGGTACCTGGAGAAGTAGCATAAGTGAGAAGTGCCAAACCTGCCATGATCTGTGTGCCTCTGAACACAAAACACCCTCAGCACCGAGGGTGAATTTGATCACAGCCACTGGTCTGATCCTGGCTTGGTCCCAGAAGACATGGGGATATATTTGGTTAAAAGTGCTTGGGCCACAAAGGGGCTGTAGTGGTGCCCAGCCTGTGGGTGGCACTGGGACTGTGGGTGTACATGTGCTCTGATTTGCTGAAGATTTAGTGTGCTCTTCCAGTACATGTGCTATGGAGGCTCTCCGGTTACTACGAAGGACAACAAAGAAGCCCAAAAGCTGGATCATCTTCTGATATTCTTGTGAAGGTCACGCAGCTTGTCCAGGCACTGACTGTTTCTGTGAAGCTACTTGCCTTAGTGTTGATTTGTTTTGCTTTTTTGTTTTTGTTTTTGTTCCCTTGGGAAAACAGCAGCTGTTTTAATTTGGGCTTCACATGGATACGTGGGAAATGCCATACAGATATCTGCCATGCCCTCCAGCCCGAATCCAACTTACCAGGGATGGGAAGACAAAAGGCAGTGCTACCCAGCCATGAGTGCAGAAAAACAAACCTATTGACATGATGGGATTCCCCCTCCCAGGCCCTTCTCAATCCCCGGCGAGAAAACGGCAGCCTAATGGAAAGGAAACTCTGGCATGGGACATTTCCCGAGCTTTATGAATTCATTAGAAAATTACTCAGCACAACTATAAATGCATCCAGAACTTCGATATTTTGCACATCAGGTGGTAAACCAGTAGCTGTGCATAGACTGTCTGTATGAGGACTTTTGCCTTGAGTGCTGCAGTAGCAGATGGCCTAATAAATATGCAGTGCTCTAAAAGGACATTTGTAATTTGTGTGACTTAAGGTTTTTTGGTCTCCCACGCAGATAAAATGCACAATCATCCAATAATAAACCTTTTAGTGGATAAAAACCCTAAGCAGGGTAATGTAATCATTGTTTGAAGTACACTAGCACCACTGGTGTCGTAACAGTCATACTAGGAGCCTAGCTGGTTTTTTTTTACGAAAAGTAATTTACTGTGGCTGTACCTGGTCTGTGCAGAGGACTCGCTACAGGCATAGCCCACATCTCTTCTCTGGCAATGGCCAGGGGAGGACATCCGTGAGGACTGAGACAAGGACACGCTGACATTCCCCAGGAACACTCCAGCCACACTGCAAAAGTAAAATTGCTTTTTAGTGAATGGCCTTGGTAGCATTTTTCCTCTGTTGTTTTGCAACCACAAACCCGTCTGCTCTTCAGAACTCCTGGCACAAGAACATGGTAAGGAAGAAAAAAGCCTGAGATGTGCTGAAGAGGCCACAGCTGCAGGGATGGATCACCAAATGCTCTGGCTTTAGCAAAAAATTGCTCAGCCCCTCTGCAGCCACGCTGGACCATTGTGCCTGATGGCCAGGAGCTATCACCAGCTGTTCAGGTGTCGACATCTCCTTTTCTCTTCCAGTGATGGAGGGTACTTCTGTGCAGAGAGGTTTAAGGGCACCAGCACAGGGGTTGCATGAGCAGAGGAGTGTATCTGGGCCACATTTTGACAAAACTAGAAAACTAACCTTTATCACAAGCACTATTTTGGTGCCCTTGGAGCAAAAAAAGAAGTGGAACTGCTGGAGAGCTGTGCTCAGCTGGGGCACCTGGCATTTGCATTGGCCTTGACCTCACCTCCAGAATTGTCCCTCAGCTTTTCAGCATCCTTAGCCCGGATCCACTCTCATCTGCCACGCACACTGGATGGCACAAACCTGGAAAGGGATTAAAAGCATCGCAAGGCTGTTGATTCACTACTGATGTGCCTCAGGACCCTTCATAATAATTCTCACCATGTAGTTTAATGTCCACAGTGTATTCTTCCTCTTAAAAACTGTCAAGCTTGGAAACAGAACTGCTTTTAGAGTGGCACAAGAAGAACAAAATCCTGCTCAGGTCTTCGCATGGTGGGCTGCTGCAGGTGACCCCCTTGGGAGCTCACGGCTATTTCTGGGGTTGCATTTGTGCTGGTTATAATGCCTGAAGCAGGATGCCAAAACATCACAGCTAGATCTGGCTGTATGGCTGCTAACAAGCAAGTTAAACACCAAATAAGAAAAAATTACAAGTGCTGTTGTTACTCTTACATACTCCCATGGGTACTGCAGAGCCAAGTTTTCAGTTTATCAGGGAAATGAATTTAAATAGTTTTTTTTTTTCAAAGTGCCAAAAAAGGTGGCAGATAAGGATGCCAAGTTACTATAGTAACCATGAGAAAAGCAGTGATTATCAGCAATACCACATAGAAAAGACAGGCTGGGTTGTTTTTTCATTTTACATGTAGCCCATTGCTTAAGAAACTAAGCCCTTCTTTAAAATAGAGAAATGCCATGGAAAAATAATTTGAATATGAAGCAAATTATGCAAAATTATTTTCAAGATTTTTTCAGCCTTTGCAACCTTGCAATTTGAGCCATGATTGAGAGGATGTGCTCCTAAACAGAACACTTTATGGCTGAAGGACAGGTGAATAAAAGCATGACTTTCCACGGTTTCTTTCCCAGTAACCACTGAAGCAGAGGGGAAAAAAAAAATCAATATTGATATCCTACTGTAATCTCCTTAGGACAGAGTATGTTCTTTGTTTGGCATAATGAGGCTCACATGTACACACAGCACTTGGGTACACGTGACAATACTGCAAGATCAAAGATTACAAAGTCCTAGCAGCTGCTTGGAGGAATCTGTGCTGGTGCTCACATGTGCCAGGTTCTCCATGAGCTGCAACTCAACGCTGCTGCAGCCCACAGAGATGTAACGGCTGAAACCTGGTTATTTGGTTGGGCTTCGGAGAAAACCTCTGTAGGTGGACCTAAGGCAGAAAGAATGAGAGAAATGAGGAGAATGATCCCAACCAACACAGCAACACACTGCTCTAGGCTGTAGCTAAGAAGTGTTTTAAAGATTTCTTTTTTCTCCAGAACTATGACAAAGCTGGTTGATGGTGTTTTTTTAGCAACTGGAAACAAAGCAGAGATGTCTGTCACACCTCATGTGCGTACAGAACATATAAAGGCCTGAGAGACCAATTGATTGATTTGTGATTTGCTGACTCCAGCAGCTCTACCAAGCTATCTTCAATTCCTCTATTTTCAATGCACATCTAAGAAACATTAACAAAGCCTTACTAAAATGTTACGCATTTCAAAATTTCGCTTGTCAAAAATTGTAACTGATACTGGGTCTGTAAGAATAAATCCCTGCATACACTTTCATTAACCTGAAACTTTATGCCCAGACACAGCTCTGTTTACCTGCTGGAATGCATGGTCTAGTGAGACTATGTGATTCTCACAGACTAAAACATCACACATGACTGCGAGGAGCAAACCTCTGTGTTCTCCATCACTTGCTACAAATGCTGGCTTTGACAAATTGGCTAAACAAAAAGCATGCTGCGCGCCAGCAGCGCTTTAGTTCTAGGTTCACAGGATGATGATTAAGAAAAACATTGTAAGCAAAACTCACAGTCCTCGTAGCTGAGCTGTTTGTGCCTCTCAACTCACAGCTGTTGCTCCCAGCATTACAGCAATCAATCCCCACAGATGCTGAAGACGTAAAGCTGCTAACCAGAACACAAAGGGCAAGGATCCCAAACTGCTGATTTTGAAAAGCAGGATTTACCTGTAAAATATTACTGTGCTAATGACAGGAAACCAGTGGCTATTTGGACTCACCTACGAACCTGCCTGGAACACTCACCCTGAACCTTCGTGTCACTACCCACCTGCCACATCATTGCACTGAAGGTGGGAATAAGAGCGTGGAGTCTCCAAGGACTCCCTTTTGTCCCAGATTTGGATATCTACTAGTACACTTTTTTATTTGACACATTAGTGATTGCCTGCTGCGAGGCCAGGACACGTGTATCTAACCGGATGGGCATTGGCAGGGAACTCATAGGACCTTTGCAGACTTCTGACTTGTAAACAGCACACACCAGTTTGCAGCCAGGTTTTTTGTTGGTTGTTTCTTTTTCAGAAGGGAGCGGTTATCTCAGCAGCATCAGTGTCCCAGTCTGGATTCACAGAGGTGCCTTTGGACACTCAAACACTCCTGTGAGACATGGGGCTATGAAAGGAAAATTAACAATGCATTTTAAGTAGCGGTTGCTGCAGATACAAGGAGCACAGTCCTGATCGCTAAATGATACTAAAAAGAAAGTGGTTAGATCCGCACAAGCATGTACAAGCCAGCATCTGATTTTTGAAGGTCAACATTATGGTCTCATTGAACTTTGAAAATGATTATGGCATGAGCAAGAACAAGTACAAATCTTTCTGGGAGAAACAGGCTAAGGCAGAGTAAGTAAATTATCTCAACACAGTATCTGTCTTCCTGTGGATTTCAGCGCTACTCTTACTTGAATCAATTTGTGGTGATATGTTTGTACCTGCCACAGAAGCCAAATACACAATCTGATCTTAAGCCAAGTCACCATTAACAACTGCATTTTCAATTGATTCTAGGATATTCATTAACTGGGATCCATAATTACATATAATTTACAGACATATCATTTTAAATCACTTGCCAGTGAGCTTACTAAGCTCACTTTATGACATTCAAATACATTATTCTTAAAAATTCACTGAGTAATCAGCTTGCAAATAATTACAGTGGAATAGCACTGGATATAATCAAGCAGATACTTAGAACAAGAATCACTAGACATGCCTATAGATCATTTTGCCATGTGATTTTGACATTCCCCTCAACTGTCTCCAGAAATTCGTTATGTACTCAACTGGTGGAGTGCAAAGCTGTTCCATCAACCCACCTCTATTAACATAGAACTCCTTAGACTTCTTGTTTCACAGGCAACCCTGCCAGACACCTTTCTTCAATACCAGGTAGATGATCTTTGAGTTATTAATTTACCCCTTAAGCAAGCATCCTCTTGGCTGGGGGGACACTGGAGGCAAGCAGCACTACACTGTGTGTAGTGGCTGCAGAGCCACCCTTGCTCTAGGGCAGGAAATGTCAGGCACTGCTTGGAGCCAAGTAGCACCCATGGCAACACAGAAACATCAGGACAGGTCAACCGTCTTTTAGCTCAAAGATCAACGTGTCTCCATGTACAGTATTTTATTCATTTCATATGCTGATTTTATTTTTGATAGCTATGTATGGTCTGGTTTATATCTGCAGTCATTCTCACTGAACACTAGGGATATTTTATGTACCGTAGAAAAAAAACAATTGCAGTGATGCAGGCAAATCTCTAAAGTTGGAACTTCAGAACCCTCACTGAAAACTGCACTGAAACGCAATACAGATGGGTTAAATAAATTACACTGTCTTATTGCAAGGTGTAAGGGAAAAACTAATACAAACTGTAAGACTTGGACTCTGAATTCAGCTTCCCATACGAACCATATATACACCTTTTGCTTTAACTGAAACAAGGCTCCAACTCTTGAGTGTTGAAGGACTCACACTTAACCTGCTCTTCAGTCTTCTGTTAAATTACATCAGTAAAGTAGACAGTAGCTGATACTCTCAGAGCCTGCCATATTTACTCTGTTGTGGTTCAGGTTTACAAATTGCTCACATACACACCTTAAAGGGCACTGCACCGTACACACTGTCCCACCCCACAGATCTCACATCATCCCATTGCTGTCATGTGCAACAGTAGAAAATTTCTTGATGAGGATACTGCTTTATCTGGTGACTAAAAGGAGAGAGTCACCTTATGAAATGGAGGCCTTGGAACAGCACACTGTGCAAAGAACAGCTCAGAACCAATTAAAAATACACAGTAACTAATATATTTTTTTTCTTATTTGAGTAAAACGATAATTTACAGATAAACACCATGAACCTTCTTGATTCAACTTAATTTTTTACCATATAGAACTTTTGAATATTGGAAATAAATTAGACAAGCAAATGTATGTCTTAGTCATAAGGAACTTTTATGTTATGTGATTTCCCACTGCATTACAACTTAATACAAAACTATAAAAATAAGCCACTATTTACAAAATATATTAATTTCTTTGCAAAACTATTGGCTAATTCAAGTTTTAAGTTATATAATAAATTATACAGCTCAGTCACACTTTACAAACAGTTAAAAGAGAAACCCACTCTGAATACAAAATGATACTCGCTCCTGATCTGACTATGCCAGTTCATAGTACTTCCCAGATTCTGGATCAAAGTAACAGTTCAGACATGGATCATAGAAAAGAGTCAAAACTTCCTCATCTTCTTCAGCACTGAGGTCATCTTCACCTGTAACAAGTGGGAAAAGAACAAATCACTCCTGCTCAGACAATAACATGGAAATATTTTTCTGTCAGGTGTGACATTTAAAGCGTATAATCTTTTGATTCCTGAATTGTTACCTTCAAGATATCAGCAATTCACCTTTTCATCATATTTCTGAGGACTTGGATTTAGTTGAGGTGAATTGATGTCAGTCACAGTTTGCTGAACTACCAAACTTTACAAAAAAGCCCAATGGAGCAGTTCACCAGAAGTACCTTTACTGATAGCAGATCAAAGTATCTCTATGTGTTATTTTTCTCAATGACCTTCTTAAACAAAACATTTTAGTACGACCAAAGACAGCCAGTGTGTACTGTGAGAATCAGGAATTTGAACATTTGGTAACCAATGTTACCTAAATGTCCAGCACAGACAAATCTGTAAAAAAGAGCTTTCGGTATCAGAGAGGAAATAAAATTCTTTTAGACAATAACAAAAATTAAATCTAGGTTGTCTAAAGTTATTTAAAATGCAAGAATGTTTTCAGGTACCAGAAATGAATCCTTAGCCTAAAATACACTGATAAAGACTATATTACAGATGCTTGATATATTCTAGTCCCTTTTCTAAACCTGTCTGTCATATAAGCTAAATCTAAGTTATATAACCTTTTTGGTAGGAAATAATTCACAATTGAACACAATCTGTATCTTGCATTTCATCATAAATGTTCATCTCATTCTCAGACCGCTAATACAAACCAAATACTTTATTATGTCCTACCAGTTCATAATAAGTAATGGCCTGTTATGCCAACAGCAGCAGTTTCACAACGCTCAGAATCTATTTACAGCCTGGATCACAGAACGATATATAGGTTACATTATCTAGAGACCAGAAAGTAGGTTGGTGGATTTAATGCATACAGAAGAAGTGTGCACTTTATCGTTTGGGAAGACGTTTCATTTTTGTTTCCTCAACAGCATTAACAAATGGCATTAGAAAGAAACTGTCTCTTATGATAATCACAGGCAAAAAGGTAAAGCTAAATGGCTGCCCTCCTTGCTGTGGGTACTTCATCTGGCCTGATAAGCTGAAGAAGGGAAACTGAGATATTTTGTTTGGACAGCGCTGGGAAAAATGATGCAGTGCAGAAAGAAGGTGTAGAACTGAACGTCTTTTTCCACACTTCAGATCATAGTAAACAAGCAAATGGTATTTGTGCCTCATTCCCTCACGTAGTCTTACATTTTTACCTGAAACCATATTGTTATTTCCACTGAATTCTTCCTTTTATTATTTTGCTTCTCCCTGCCTCTGCTTCTCTTCAAAATGATTCTCTTTTCTTCTCTAAGCTTAAATCTCATTCCCTCTCTACCTCAGAACTGGCCTCTCAATATACTCCCTGGTTTGATTTAGGAATAAGAAATTCTTCAGACTCTTCAGGGGTGTACCTCCTTCCCTGTATGCCTGGAATTCATACCAAAGCAGAATTAGATTGCATCCAGGAGTAGATGGACTTATACATTTATAGCAATAATTCCCTGCACGTATTTTCATGTGAACAAGAAGAGAACATAGTTTTCCAAATACATGTTGTTGTTAGAGTTAGGCTTCTTTCTTTTAGCATCTCACAATATCCCCAAATGCATTTTAAGGCATCTCTAGATGTTGCAACAGATTTCCAATGGCAGCATGGAGTATTCAGTTTTAAATGGATTAAAAAACATATGAAAATCTCACTTCTGTTGTTCTACTTCTTAAAAAGAAGTACTAGCTAAATTAAATTTCATTCTTCTATAAGACTCAACTAAGGTGTAATGGTTGTGTTAGAAGGCATCTTTCTACTTTCACATGGCATATTGTGTGCAGGAATGAAGTGTCCATGGCCAAATTAATGGATAAACAAATAACTTTCAACAAAAATTTCCATAGCTATTTATGCTGCCTCCATTCACACTTTTGGGTTGAAGCTGCTCAGGATTGCATGAAAAAACCTCTTGGGAGTTTAATTTGAATATCATGGTGAGAGCAAAATCAAAGCTTTTGTTCTTAGATCATTATAAAATTGAACAGTATTTTAGGCTTGAAAATAACTTGATTTTAAACAAAAACTGAAGCCTGTAACATACATTATAGAGGGATGAGTATTTTTCAGTTCTGAGCTGAAAGAAGACTGAAGATAGTATCTCAGGACACCTATCATATTAAATGAAATGCTGCCCCACTGAAATCAGGAGAGCTACTGTTTTTACAAAGAAAGGTTTTTACTCAATGTGTCTGTATCTGGGTAACAAAGAAAGGAGGAGGCATGTAGCAGTTTTTTCTGAACCCTGAAATAAGTGTACAAATAACTGGTGTTACTTGGGTTATGTTAACACTGTTTACATAGTCACCACAGTCTAGAGAACTAAAATAGTTTTCCTTTTCACAGAAATATATATTTCCCTGTATTCTAGGTTTTAATATTAGAAAATGGCTCGCAGCAAATCTCACTTTAAGATATATGGATCATATTCTGACCCTGATGTAAGCCAAGTGCACTGGATGAGCTGTCAGCAGAAGGGATGCTGAAAAGAACACTGCTAGTATTTTCTGATATGATCCTTGAACATTGAAGTACAGTGCTCAAATCTACACTGTAATTATGTACTGCGGGGTTACTAGATGAATATTGTCAACAGCTGTAGTCAAAGAAAGAAGATTGTTCCTTGCTGTGGTTCCTAGAGTGCTATTTTAAGACAAGCAACTGATACAATAAAGTTCCAGAGAATTTATGACTCTGCCTTTGTCACTCACTGTGAAAACTTTCTTGTATGACTTGCTATGTCAAGGTAAATGAAATTGTCTATAAATCAGAAATATCACTGTCCAATATGGGAAAAATGGATGGAAATTTATCATATTTATGAGTCTAAATTTTCCTCTTGATTGTTTTGTAAAACCTGTTGAATAAAAGGCTGCTTCTCATTATATCTCCCTATTTGTCTATGTACTATGAATAGTGCAAATGTTAAGAATTGAACTAAAGAGCAAAACGCTTCCTTAGAAATGAATCGCCTTTTTCCCCCCAAAGTTACGTCCCAAGACTTTGTTCTAAATATAAGAATTAAATATATTTTATAAATATTCAAATACTATCTATTTTTCTTTAAGGATGCTTTTAGATAACATTACTGTTTTGAACACATTATGACTCTACAGTTTTCAGTACTAATAATAGCCTTTTGTAATCCTGTGATATCTGGAACACTGGTAAACTGGATACACAACACAAAAATAGTCTTGTGACATGTAAGTAACTTCCAAACATGAAAAATAATTCATTTTCTAATGTGATATCTAAAAAAAGGAAAAAAAGCGAGTAGGGCAGCTGAATTTTCTTGGACAAATTTGAGCATTCAGTTTGTTGATCAGATCTGATACTTAATGGTCAGTAATAAAACAGTTCTTTCATGACACAAGTAACTAACCTCAAGTTAAGTGTCAAAGAAGAAAAANGCATCTTTCTACTTTCACATGGCATATTGTGTGCAGGAATGAAGTGTCCATGGCCAAATTAATGGATAAACAAATAACTTTCAACAAAAATTTCCATAGCTATTTATGCTGCCTCCATTCACACTTTTGGGTTGAAGCTGCTCAGGATTGCATGAAAAAACCTCTTGGGAGTTTAATTTGAATATCATGGTGAGAGCAAAATCAAAGCTTTTGTTCTTAGATCATTATAAAATTGAACAGTATTTTAGGCTTGAAAATAACTTGATTTTAAACAAAAACTGAAGCCTGTAACATACATTATAGAGGGATGAGTATTTTTCAGTTCTGAGCTGAAAGAAGACTGAAGATAGTATCTCTGGACACCTGTCATATTAAATGAAATGCTGCCCCTCTGAAATCAGGAGAGCTACTGTTTTTACAAAGAAAGGTTTTTACTCAATGTGTCTGTATCTGGGTAACAAAGAAAGGAGGAGGCATGTAGCAGTTTTTTCTGAACCCTGAAATAAGTGTACAAATAACTGGTGTTACTTGGGTTATGTTAACACTGTTTACATAGTCACCACAGTCTAGAGAACTAAAATAGTTTTCCTTTTCACAGAAATATATATTTCCCTGTATTCTAGGTTTTAATATTAGAAAATGGCTCGCAGCAAATCTCACTTTAAGATATATGGATCATATTCTGACCCTGATGTAAGCCAAGTGCACTGGATGAGCTGTCAGCAGAAGGGATGCTGAAAAGAACACTGCTAGTATTTTCTGATATGATCCTTGAACATTGAAGTACAGTGCTCAAATCTACACTGTAATTATGTACTGCGGGGTTACTAGATGAATATTGTCAACAGCTGTAGTCAAAGAAAGAAGATTGTTCCTTGCTGTGGTTCCTAGAGTGCTATTTTAAGACAAGCAACTGATACAATAAAGTTCCAGAGAATTTATGACTCTGCCTTTGTCACTCACTGTGAAAACTTTCTTGTATGACTTGCTATGTCAAGGTAAATGAAATTGTCTATAAATCAGAAATATCACTGTCCAATATGGGAAAAATGGATGGAAATTTATCATATTTATGAGTCTAAATTTTCCTCTTGATTGTTTTGTAAAACCTGTTGAATAAAAGGCTGCTTCTCATTATATCTCCCTATTTGTCTATGTACTATGAATAGTGCAAATGTTAAGAATTGAACTAAAGAGCAAAACGCTTCCTTAGAAATGAATCGCCTTTTTCCCCCCAAAGTTACGTCCCAAGACTTTGTTCTAAATATAAGAATTAAATATATTTTATAAATATTCAAATACTATCTATTTTTCTTTAAGGATGCTTTTAGATAACATTACTGTTTTGAACACATTATGACTCTACAGTTTTCAGTACTAATAATAGCCTTTTGTAATCCTGTGATATCTGGAACACTGGTAAACTGGATACACAACACAAAAATAGTCTTGTGACATGTAAGTAACTTCCAAACATGAAAAATAATTCATTTTCTAATGTGATATCTAAAAAAAGGAAAAAAAGCGAGTAGGGCAGCTGAATTTTCTTGGACAAATTTGAGCATTCAGTTTGTTGATCAGATCTGATACTTAATGGTCAGTAATAAAACAGTTCTTTCATGACACAAGTAACTAACCTCAAGTTAAGTGTCAAAGAAGAAAAAAAAAAAAAAAAAAAAAAGCTTTTCCTGAAGTGTAAGAGATGTGTCACAGGACAAGACCTTCTTAGAACCTCTTTCAAAAATATTACTCCAAACCATCTAGTTACCATCATCCATCAGGATTATTTTAAATCAAGATATCCAGGAACGACAGGGACTCTAATGTTTCATGGGTACGATCTAATTTGATGGGCATGTATTACACAGTACCGCACTTTCACACACCACCATATTATGTCAAAGATCATCTGTGTTTCATTTAAGTGTATCTTTTCTGTGAGCAAACCCATGTCAGTTTTTGCTCAATAGAGCGCCAAGACGTTATTTGCCAAGGACTCTAAACAATCAGAAAGGGAGGTTTGGAGTTGCTTGAAGATGCTGCATATTGTAAAGGTACCCCCTTACTCTGCTGACCAGGCCTCTCTGATCCACAGCTGCTACAATGATTCTGCTTCTTCTCTGCTATTTTAATAGAGAAGGGTGTCTAGTAGTTCTGAAAACTGTCCTGTTTGGGGAGGGAAAGTTATGGAACAGCTTTGCTGTTCTCTCTTATTTCCTCCAGCTTATTGAGGAAATGAAGCTTGATCACTTCAATGCTATGACAGGTCTTTTGGAGTATTTGGAGATAGAAAAGCTTCTGACTAAAGTTACAAGAATTACAGACAACATAGGTATACAATGAGCTGATTGAATAGAGGCACAAAAATTAAAAGCCAAAATAAAAAGCTGTAGTATGTAGATAATGTCTGTTCTCCAAATGTGCAATCACAGACACATGATACAAAATATTTCAGCATAATGGAAAATGAGTTTTGGAACAATTCACAAAAATAGCCAGAAATTCTAGTGTGAATGACAGAAGAAATCCAACAATTTCCAAAGTATACTTCTTTTTTAAAGTTAATAATCAAATTTTTAAAATTTACGGGAATTCTAGCCTTACTGTAGCAAGCCTTGGATTTCACAATACTAACATAAAAAAATTCTCAGAGACCGATCACAAATTTATATCCAACATGCCCTTAATTCAAGGACCATTGTCCAATTCTCTCTGGCTTACTTAGAACCTTTACCAAAACGTATTATTTGATTCTTCAAAGCAAAGTCCCTTCCTGACAGCAAAATAGAATTGTCATAAACAATTGCAAATATACATCTATGAAAACATTCCCAATCTGAGTGGCACAATCTATTTTAGACAGTAAATGATTGAGACATCTTCATCCCTTGGGCAGCCAAAATACACAGGTCAGATTTATGGGATTTCACATTGAATTCCCTAGACTTGAAGAAAAAATGTAGGTATCTACCCTGTTAACAAAAACAATTGATAAGAAAAAGGGCATTTGAATAAAAGAAGGTATTTGTTTTATCCTATTGTTGTTGACTTTCAAGTTTCAGCTAAGTTCTTTGCCATTCTCTAAGCAAACACCATTAATAAACAAAAACCTGTAGCATTTTAGGTGCTGGCAACAGTCTTTACTCAGGATATCACAGTGAGATTTCGTTTAAGGCTAAATCTGAAAACTTTCTTCATAATAGGTATCACTTACATAAGTGTAACTGTGCTTCTGAATGTTTAGTATTTGTGTTTTTTCTTTCACAGGTTTGCCATCCCCACTAGCATGAATTCCTTATTTACACAAGATGCATTTTTTTATGAGTTAATTTGTATCGAGCCAGAACATTACGAAACTGAAACTACATAAATTATTCTATCAGAGGCAAATAATACTGTGTGATAAACTCTGTTAGCTTGAGCTGAGAATAATAAATAGGACAGCTTGGAACCAAAATGTAGCACTATAGAAAACTACTTCATAAAAGGCAACACCAGCACTACAGAAACAGCATTTAAAAATGCCTTTCTACACAGGTCCTTTTCATTGTCTTCATAAATTCCTACCTGGAATACTCTGATTTGCTGAAGATTTAGTGTGCTCTTCCAGTTGTTGGCTTCCAGGAAGGATAGGAGGACTGAATGCATTCAACCAGTCCCTGAAAAATACAGATCAAAATATCACTCACAAAAGCACAGTTTGTGTTCCTATTTGTTCTTATCATTTCGATTATTAAAAAGAAAAAATTCAAAGGAAATTGCAGGTTTTCGAGTGTGATGAAACAAAATCAAGCTGGATTTTATTACTATAAAAATAAACTTTACAGGTAATATGATTAACTGTTAAGGCTTCCTTCCCTCCCTTAGCCTTTTCACCTGTTCTGTTCACACTAAAAATCTGTGTTGTAAGCTAGGTTTGCTTTGCAGATTTCAGCTGGTATTGCTCTCTCAGCAAAAGGTGTACATGAGGTGTGTTCCATAATCCACATATATATACTTTGAAAGCCTATGGGACTCATGAGAGTCTTTTTCTGAGGAATAAAGATGAACAACCTGCATTTGACAAGAGACTGTGGGGGCCATTTTGATTAAAAATCCCTACCCTCTCTAAGGAAAAAGGCCTGAAGACAACTACAAAAGATGTGCTTGGTTATCACTGCAGCCCCTGTAATAGTATGACATAGCAAGTGGTCTATCCTTCACAGTCTGGGTGGCTGGTGAGGTAGAGCTGAACTTAAACATGAGATGTATGCCACCAACATCCACTGTATAGTCTTGCCAGCAGCCAAAATTGTTATGCTCATTTTTTTTTATTTACTTATAGCATATAACAGATTAATAACAATAAAACTTTATTAGAAACAATTGTTTATGATGATTTACCTAGCAAAACTTTTTTTCCAATATCAACAAATATTATCAACAAAAACATCCTGACTCAATCCAATGTTTCCAATGTTTGTCACCAATAGTGTGATACCAACTCAGTGCTCATTAACTTTTCATCACAGCTGTCACGTATCTATTTTACTTCTGGAAAAAAATATAAAATTAATGGGATCTTTATCATAGAGGAGGGAGTATGGACGTTCTTCATCCATTCAATTTAATAGGCAATTTATGTTGCACCTGAACACTACTTTGTGATAGCTTTTAAAGTGATTTTCACATTATCATACATTCATGTGAAGTTCAATGTTCATTTCACATATACTACTTGTTAAAGCTCAAAGAAAGGCAAACAGAACAGTGTGTTTTATTGTTATTGTTACTGCTTTTTATTGCAAACTGAACTGCAGATTTGTTCAGTGAAAAAGTCACTCATATTATTTTATCAATCAGAGAAAGACAGCCCTGGAAGGACACATCTAAGTCACAAAGTTAAGAAATTCCTTATGCAGGTGACCACATCTTGTAATTCTTGTCATATATGATACTAATCAAATGAATCTCTGTACACCGTGCGTAGATGATGTTTCCTTAAGTCCCTATCTCTTCAACAGCAAAGAGCTGTAACACGTTAAAGCTTCCATATAACCATTATCTAGACTAAATAATTGCAAGTTAACACTTGAACACAGAATTCAAGGGACGTCAGTAAATCATTTCATTTTGATAGAACTATATCCAACCTTTCTGGTCACCCTATTTCACTGCAAGGAAATGGGGTGAAAAGGAAAAGGGGTCTTTAAATTCCCTTATGTTTGCTTCATGCTGATGGGAACAGTGCAGCTCTACAGAATAAATTAAACTTGGGTTGGGGTTCATACAATTTATGTCTGTCTATGGCTGTTCCAACAGCTGTCACAAAACCATCATGCATACAAGCCAGGGAGGTTAGCCAGAGCTGTAGAGGTAACTTCAACACCCATGGCTTCCTCTAGAAAGGATGAATATTTCTGAAGCTTGACAGATTTCTTTGCATTGTCAGACTACAATTGTCTAAACTCAATTGTCCAACACCAAGTAAACAGGTAATGTACTTCTACCTTCTGAAAAGCCTCGATGATCTCATGTAAGATTTGTTTCTGACAGAAATCTGGCAAGGCTCAGTCATGTGTTATAATTGCTAAAATATGCCAATTGCTTTTTTTTGTTTGTTAGTTTTTCTGCTACTTCTGGACTTGTTATTGATTCCACATCATCTTCTGTTGGCGTGTGTGCGTAATCTGGGGTGAATCAGGGGACAACCACCTATCTGTTTGCAGTCAAAAAGGAAAAAACTAATTTTCTGCCTCAGGAAACAGAACTACTGGTGTAGAAATCCAGCAAGTGGTATAGTAGATTTAAAGGAAGAGATATTGAATTTTCCATCATTTCAACATGTAAAAAACATACTTCAAAATTTTTTACACCATCATATTATTTTCACATATATGGCCAACTTCAAAACCAATCCTTCTCCTCTTCTGCTGTTCAGATAATGCCAGTGAGAACTGGTACAACTAGTCCACACAGCAATGAGCTTGCCTACAAAACTCATTATTAGCTCTGTCATTGCTCACTGTATTTGCATTCCCTGAATACAGCCAAAGACTCTTTGTTTACACCACAATTTCAAAAGTTCTCAGGAATAACAGTTAAATGCATGCTATGGTACTCAGTGGCATGGAAGAATGTATTTTCCATTTCTGCTATCTGCATGTGTGGTTTGCGTTGCCTCAGAATCAGCCAGTGTAAGCCTGAGGCTAGAATCTGACCATGCTCATAGGATGCTCTCAGAGAGCACGAAGCATCATTGCTTGCCTGATTCTCTACAATTGCACTGAACCACAATGACAGCAAAAGCAATCTCTTGGAGAAATTTGTGGCAATTTTAGAGAAGGTAAGGAAGAACTACTGGTGCTAATCTACATTTCTACTTCCCAAACCACCCTTGCTTCCAAATTCACTACAGCTCTTTTTAAAAGACAGTGAAGTTTGAGATTGAGAACAGCTAGAATATTTCTGCTAGGAAGATTGCTGACAGTAAAGTGGTGCAAGGGCAGAGGAAAGACACTGCTTGCTTCTAAAGAGAATCATCTCTGTCCGACTGATAAATGTAATTAGAAAAGTAAAGAAGATTTAGAGTATATGTGCAATTCTATAGTTCTGGCACAAACCAGAAGAGTTAAGGGAGATGTTTTTTCACATAACATATGTATTAGAGAATTTCTACAGAAAATAATTACTATCTGGAAAGCAGAGAGGATGTGAGTAAGAAGGAAAGAAAGATAATAAGGCAATTACCTCCAATGAAAAAGAAAGAGACAATTCATTTACAGAACATCAAGGGAGCAAGGTAATCGTGTCATTAACCAGTATTTCTGTTAAATTAATAGTTCTTATTATTCAGGAAATTTATTAATGTTATTTTGAAGTCTCATCTCTGGCAGGTCATCCTCAGAGATCAAGTCTGAAACAAGTAATCAAAACACTACAGTATTAGGGATTCATTGTTGACTTAGTACAGCTTTTAAGGTTGAAGCATTTTACACAATATATATTAAAAACTGGTTTATTAGTTCCACAAGTTAGTTAGCAATGTCTAAATCAACTTTTCCTAAAGTCTTGAAAAAAAATTAAAAAAATAAATCTCATGTGTGTTAAAGTCTTCTTGGCCGAATTACGTTAGAGTAAATACTGGCAGTTGATTGATAAACCTCTGAGAATTGGGTTTGCAGTGGTAATCCTGATAGATACTGTGGTCTAGCAGTCAAGACAGATTTTTCCACAATGAAATCTACAGTTACTTTTACAAAGCAACTAAAGCATATATGTGTGTGTGAGGGATTGCGTGAATAAATTTAAAAAATCTAAAATTTAAAAAAACAACAAAAAGTGTGAACATTTTTAGACCTTACCTAAAAAGTAGAGCCCAGCATGGAGACAATGAGCAACATTCTGAGGAATGCAGACTGTACCCATTTATTGTGCTTGACTGAATAAAGAATGTATTTTGAACTTCTTTAAGAAGCTAGTTTATCTCCTTAAAACAGAATAGCTAATCACCCATTCTGACTAATGAAAGACACTCTACATTATCAATGCCTCCAGCTGTAATCAATACAATCAACATGCAATAAACTATCTAGAGCTTTCCTGATAACAATGTGGAATGAAATTGCTATCTTCTGACATTGTGAGTTGTGTGGTATGAAGGCTCAGAATAGCCTCCACACATATTCAAAGTATCACGCATTCTTAATGCTTCTTATTCTGAAAGCTATTCTCCATATAAAAATATAATAAAAAGAGTTATATAACCTTGCTTTTCTATGTTCTTTTCTTAAAAAAAAAAATACTTTCAGAAAATAATTGACATATATTGAAATATCACGATAGTGGAACTGTGATAGAAAGTAAAAGAATGTTTTGGACTTATAAACATTGCTGTTAGTGTTTTGACAGTCATAGTAAATTTTTAAAATATTACATTTATATAAATAAATATTAAATTATGATAT
>VXBJ01004073.1:501738-561077 GCA_013400055.1 Nycticryphes semicollaris
GATATTGAAATGATGTGATTATGACTAGAATTATTATATTAAAATATTAAATTTTACAGAAAATGGCATCCATCAATAAAATTTGTTGAAAAAATTAGTGATGCTTTATTAAGTAGCTGTTATCAATGACAATGTACCAACATTATTACTACCAACAGAAATCCAAAGAATCAAAGGGTTTTATTTAAATCCTAATGATCACCTCTGATACTTTGATTTTTTATAGATATTTTTGCTTATTATATTATCCTATTGGCTGACCTGAAAAAAAAAAAGGCAAATCTCTTAGCATAAAGCTTTTAACATTGCTGTGAATTAAGATANTCAATACAATCAACATGCAATAAACTATCTAGAGCTTTCCTGATAACAATGTGGAATGAAATTGCTATCTTCTGACATTGTGAGTTGTGTGGTATGAAGGCTCAGAATAGCCTCCACACATATTCAAAGTATCACGCATTCTTAATGCTTCTTATTCTGAAAGCTATTCTCCATATAAAAATATAATAAAAAGAGTTATATAACCTTGCTTTTCTATGTTCTTTTCTTAAAAAAAAAAATACTTTCAGAAAATAATTGACATATATTGAAATATCACGATAGTGGAACTGTGATAGAAAGTAAAAGAATGTTTTGGACTTATAAACATTGCTGTTAGTGTTTTGACAGTCATAGTAAATTTTTAAAATATTACATTTATATAANTTTGGGTCAGATTTAATTTGTATTACTTCAATCAATGGGATCAATTAATCCACATTATTAACAAAATTCATACGCTTCCAAGTTTTAGTATGATTTTGTCCAACAATCTACACAGGAATTAAAAGGAATACTCAAATTATTCTATTCAATACTAACAGTCTGGTAGTATACTTAAAAAATGCAAGGCAAGGACTACACTATATTAAATCAGGGAATGAAATAACATCAGTTTTGTATAATTAATGCATCAAATTGATGGACTATTAAGCATCTGAAGAGTACAATCAATAAAGAACACAAAAGATTATATTTAACTGCATAAACTACTTAGTAAATCTTTATGAATACGAGAGGAGAACTGGCTCTTTCTGGAATGATAATAAGAGGAGCACATTTGCCGAATTATTTTTTACAATGGATAATTTGACTAACTCTGTGAAGGGCCAGAGAAAGCTGATGTATAAATAAGGAGTATAAAATATTTTAAGGAAAAAGGGACAGATTCTTGATATCTTATGCAACTATTAGCTACAATCGCAGCGCATACTTCTGTTGCATTAGCAATATCTAATACCACATGAAGCAAATTCTGCTGCAAATGCTCAAAGTGAATAAGTAATACCTTACCATGATCCACTGAATGCAAAGTGGCAGCTCAGATCAAAAGCACAACCTAAATATTCAATTCAGCCAAGATGGAGACCTATTTTTCACACTTGTTTGTATCTTTAATTATATCTGTTAAAAAAAGGTTGCTAGAGACTAACTCAGTTCCTAGATAAATCAATAAAAAGTCACCTAGCTTTGTGGCACCCCCCAACTATTCCCTGCTACATCTTTTTTTGGAGCAAGCATTACCTGCAAGGCTCCTCTAGATTAGCAGATCTGAATTTTCAATTATGTACATACCTGCTGAACTTCATGTATACGTGTAACCTCATTAACTTAAATCAGATTACCTGAGTTCTGCTTTGTAGTATATTAATGATGTATGCATAATGGGAGGATTTTTTTTACGAGGTATTTTCCTAGACATAAACCCTTCAATAATCGTTTCAGTAGTGAAGCAAGGACTTATGAAGGCTATTAACAATAAGATATGTTTGTGTTATGTACAAAATGCAGTCATATTTGAAAGAACGTTGAAATCAAATTTCAGGTCCTGTCACTGTACATGTGTATAATAATTGTGAAGTCATCTTAGACTTATATTGTCCATTGTTGTATCTGAAATGCTTCAAACAATTTCAATTTTTCTAACATTCTTAAAGTTCTTACAGAAATATGGCATAAACCAAGAGTCATAAGATATTCATTTATACAGCAGTAACTGTTCAGCGTTACTCAGCTCTAGGTGAGAAAAACAGTATCTTTATAATGGAAACCTGAGTGAATATACAGAAGAATAAGATATGCTACCAAAAGAATATAGAGTATACTTATACATACAAACAAGGATTTTTGAATGCACATTTTAATAAAAATCTTGCAAAATAACATAAATATACACACCTATATGACTTGGCATGAATTGAAAGATCTATTTTAAAAAGAAGTATTTAAGGGCAATCTAGCAATATGTTGATGATTAAAAAAATGCAAGCCATGAGCTACATAGTATTATTCTCCTGGAGTGTTATTGTAGTTTCAAAATATCATTAAATCAGCACAAACCAACACTTATCATTTCCTGCACATTTTTCACAGTGAGCTGCATTCTGACTATGAGTAATCTGTTAATCTGTTCTTTGCCTCACAATCCGTCAAAGTGACAGATTCATTCCATCCCTAATACATAATATCTTCATTTACTGTATGCCTTACTGGAACTTTCTTTTTTTTTGCTAGCACTAAGATTTAGAAAATCACAAGCAGATTTACGGAATGCCTTTTTCCTTCCTGCAAACCACTTCAGCAAGTCCTGTCTGGCAAGTACCTTTCTTTTAATAGAGGCAGAGGGACCGCCTAAAAAACCCAAAAATATTTAATTTTCAATTAATTAGTAAGTAAAAAAAAGAGATCATAGAAGTACAAGTGCAACTGTGTGCATGGAAGACTTGAATCTGCTCCTCTAAATCTCTAAATGAACTGGCTTATGGGTGCTAGATTAGATTCCAGGATACAAAGGAAATGTGAATTCTTCTTATTAAACAAGATACTTAGATAGTGTAAAGTGCTATTACAACTGCATACAGTATAATCATACTGATTGGTATTAGGTCAAAGTTAAACTTGTTAAAGGTAATGCTGTTGAATACTCCCGTCTGTGAAAACTACTGTCTTTTTCAGAAAAGTGAAAAAACCCAACAAACTATGCCAGAATACTCTGACCTTTTAGTATATTGACGCAACGAATGGTGCAGCATGAAGCTGGAAACTTAATGACCATCACAAAGTGAGAAGTACAATACCTCAGTTTAATTCTTCAAGAACATCAAGATTTGTCAACAGCAAATGTAAAATAACCTAAAGGAATCAAAAACCCAACACTCTTGCCCCAATAATACTGGAACAGCAGGGAAGAGAGGTGTGGGCACTTGTGCCCTTGGAAACCCAGACAGTTTTGCTCTGCAAGAAAATCTGTGAATATGGGATGTCAGTCAATGTCTGTATTTAAATAAGCTTCCAGTTCAGAAGGAGTATGGAGGAATAAATACATATTTCTGTAGATGGGCGCCTGGTTAGTTGTAGTAAGTTTTTTCTCTCCAGAAAAGAGAATAACACAACAGGTACAAACATGTTTAGAAGCTCCCCTGCCCTGTGAACTACCCTAAAATCCCAAGGCTCTAAGAGTTGTCAGAAGTTGGACTCACACCTGAGATGCTGGCTTGCAGCTGGACCAAAGTGTCTTGTCATCCCTAAACACTGGAGATCCCCTGGAAGAAGATACGCTGGCAAAGGGCCATCGCAAGAGTTGAGCTGAGAACCGGAGGAGAGATTGTGACACTGTGAACAGGGAATCCCTGAGCTGTCACCAGATAACACCTCTTTCTTCCTTTTATTCTAAGAGAACTTCAAGGCATGGGAAATATTTTCCTGCCTATCCTCCATCTCTACATACAAGCACGGTCAGACAACTCTGTTTGAACGGCCCAGGAATATTCAGAAAAAGGATGGAACCAACAAAAAATATTCTCACTAAGTCTTGAAGCTACAAAATCAGAGATAAACTGCCTTATATTAACACAGATAGAACAGCATGTTTTATATTCAAACCCTTAGTGTATATGCTGACGGTTTTTCATGTTCTCAGATTCCCATACAAGGGAAAGCCATTTTTGGGTTATTTTAACAAGCTTTTACATGCCAGCCAATTGGTTCTCAACAACCTTTCTGCAGCTAAGCTTTTTACCATCATGATTAAAATTTTTAACCTTTCCAATTAGATGTTTCCTGTGCCATTTGCTTCTTTTGTCATGTTCTTTTTCATGCATATTATAGCCTGACAAATGCAACAGAACTTTGCTAATTCAGATTAACGACTGGGAGACCTATTGCAAATTACTCTATTTTGTGGATGAGTAAAGTAACTCAACAAGTACAATGAAAAGCCAAAGTATATTTTGTGATACATTGTTCTTGTTCACGTATTTTGACAACTGTTGTGTAATTTTATAATACTTCATAATATAATACTGGCTCTTCTGCAGAAGTAATGGAGTTGTGTGACTTTGATCTAGTAATGAATCATAAAAATAAATACGCTTGTTTGCAAAACTCAATCTTTAAAATTGTTTCTTAACTTTTAAGTTGTTCTGCTATTTTAAGCCTTTGATTGGAACTATGTGAGAAAAAGACCATTTGTGCTTGAATTTCACAGCATTCGTGTTGGAGAAGTTCTGGTGTAGTGCAAATAAATGTTATAACTACAATCCTTCTTTTAGTGCACCATTTTGTAGGTGAGTTTAATCTTCCTGAATCTCTCGGTGGTATAATAACACATGCGTCAGCTACTGGAATGTTTAGTTTTCATCTGGGATGGACGAGAGTGCTGGAATGGTAGTCTCAAAACTGAATATACTTTTAAGACTTGAGAGTTTGCAAGGGATGTGTTTTTGTGCCAGGATCATACATATATTATGTAAATTTCAGGTGCTGTGACAATGGCAACATTTCTGGCAACAATGGGCTCTAAAAGAAGACATCCATAGCAGAAATTTTTAAAGAAAGTCAGTAAAATACATTATTTTCTAAAATCAATAGAGTGGTTAGAGTTCTATATAGAGAGAGGTGTTTGTTATATTTAACTAACTTAACAGAATTTTATCAATAATCAAGTTTGAGAAGATGTCAAAATGCATGTAAAGAAACATGTTTATCAGTTTAGTGATTGTCTGAAGTACTATGCATATCATTACAAATATAAGAAAATCACAGTTTGATAAAGTAGTAATTAATGATATGGGCTCTGCTTTTTTTAATCTCAAGGTAACACCTGCAATTTCTGCTGAAAAGTTTATAGTTACTGTCCTCCTCAAACATGTTAATCTACAAACCATCTTTTGTGATGATATATCTCAAATCTGTTACACTTATCATAACGGAGAGATACCTTTACCAAAAAAGGGAGGAAAATCATAATTTTGGGGTGTGGGATTGGGGGTGTTAAGTTTTTTTTTAGGATTGTAGAGGAAAAAAAAAAGATGATACCCTGATCAGTCCAATGTAACATCTAAGTTCCAATGACAAGACAGTTTGCTTTGGTCAGCCTGTGCCCAGCCCGTGCAAAGTGAGGTCAGTATCTAGTAATCGTGTGTCAAAGACTGCAGGCCCTTATCAGCCAATTATAGATACAAGGAACTTTATATCACATCCACAAGTGGCAAAGTTACAAAGGATTTAAACCACAGTACAGTGGTGACACTTTTTATAGATGAAACATAAATCTATGCTGGTCTGAATTGTATCATATTTCCATTTAGCAATTTTAGTAAACACTTCATAAAGTCATTTGTTTTGCTTAAAATTTTAGGGACCTCGTATGTTTCTTAGTCTTAAGAGGTTTCTTTTTTTATTCACAACAAAACCACTGAAGGAATCTAATTTAGACACAAAATCCCACTGAAGCAGCAACTGATTTGCATGTACAGAGCAGATAAATCAGCTTATTTTACAAGTCAGCAACTGGACTGTCTTGAGGATGGTCCTGAATCCTACCACTTCAGAGGAATCGTAACATACCAGCCTGGCAAGCACGAGCTTTCAGCAGCGCAGAGGAGATAGAGGTGGAGCTAACAAGGGAGTACAGCTCTATTTACTCCTGGTAATTCTTTACATGTAACCCTGACCGAGCCCACAGAGGCACAGATCATTTTCATTGATATATTAATTAACTTCTGCAGGTTCCAACCACCCTTGGAAAAGCTGTCAGCCCAACGTATACGACCAGTGTGGGGAGGCTGTTGATTTTAGAGCTGTAAACACATGAAACCAAACAGCCACCGACAGGGGCAACAAATTAAACTTCAGATTAACAATTAGTTTCATTTGTGATTGAAACACAGCTTGATCACTCATTCTTTGGTTTGAGACCACTGATCAATAGACTTTCTCATAAAGTGATGCCCATCTTTTAAGTGCTCATCTTATATTCTATAGTCCAAATCACGCAGAAATCTACTATCATCAAACCTCTGTGACCACAACTCTCTACAGGAATACATTCTTTTAAAAACACATAGAGTCAAACATCTGGGGAAAACCTAACTGAAAATGTCTCTGGGTCCATTTTGTATGAAATTACTTTAGTAAAATACACTTCTTGTGAAAGGATTCCCAATGAAATGCTGAAATATTTGTGTCCTGCTTTAGTGTGCTTCCTAGGGAACAGCTGTTTGAGCTTCAGAGGAACAAATTTTGTTAGCCTAGCAAAAGTTGAGTAGGATGCCAACACAGGATCTGGTGAGCAATGCTTATAAAAATAGGCTTCAACTTGCAAAAAAATCCTCTCTCAAAGATAGAAAAATCAGCTTTTATAAGACATAATTTTTTCTGGAGAGCATCGGCAGAAGTTCAGAAAATCTTCATAAAATTAGGCTCAAGTGACCTTTTTCTGAGAGAAGCTCTACATTTAAAAGTTCAGTATGGCTAATATTCCTCTAGAATATTTACTTTCTTTTGGCATTTCCTTTAATGAAACTTCCAAACCTTCTATGACAGACAAGTATTTTGGAGGACAAATGCTTACTAAGTAGATGCAGGGTATATAGCAACCTCCAGTCCCTGCACTGAAGGAAGACATAGTATGGATAGTTACAGCTTCCTATCTGGAGAGAAGGGAGCAATTCTGCAGTTCAGCTGGGACTAAACAGCCTGTCAGTCGGTGGGAAGTGCAAAGCTAAGGCTTTGAAAGACCTCACGTCATCTTGCTCACCTGGCTCTGTAGCCTCTGCAGTCAGCCTGTCTCCTTTCATTTACTGGTTCCATGCCTTGCAAAGCAGCACGATGTGGAAATGATTTGTATTGCAGCAGACTTATGACCTTTACCCAGTGGAACCAACGGAAAATGAGTCTAGCTGGGACTTTTTATTGACTGTATTTCCATTATCTTCACAGGTGCTTTCTTATTATGGACAGAAGGTACATTTACTGGACAATAGCTGCCACGTTGCTCTCTTCTCATTTCCCAGAAAGTATCACTACTACTTTTTAAAGTTACTTGAGACATGTCAAATTCTTTATCACTCTACAAGAAACTATTTCTTGCTTCACTAAGAGTATCACATGACTATCTTCATGCCACAGCATTTATATCCCCTCACCTACATACAATACATCAATTTTTCAAATATTCTGTGTTCCCTTACATAGCTATAGTAGGATTAGAAAAATTTAGACATTTTCCAGTTGCTCATATATTTCTTGTTAAGATTGGCTTTAAAAACAGTTTAGGAACTAAGTTATAGATTTACCATTGATTTTATCTCCCTCTCATTTAGGTACACACCCTCTGTGAAAATCATTACATAGTTTTCCATTATATATGAAAGGTAATGATGTGAATAATGGTATTCAAGTCACATCATCTCCAGTTTTTATATCATGATGCAAACTGACCTCATAATTTTGTCATCTTCTGTATTTACAGCCCAATAATGCTTTTCTGGCAGTTCACAAGGGCTACTGAATTTATGAGGCACTTGCAAGTCAGGTATTTTACGAATACTTTGTCTGCATTTCTCGAAAATGATTTCTAGAGAAATTTAAATCTACTGTGTGTACTGGATTAAAATAGCATAAGAATTAATGATTATGATTAATTGATATGATTAATTGCTTGTTGTTTTTTTTTTTTTAACAGATCATGGTGTTTACCCTGTTTTTCAGTATATAAACTGTATGAAGTACCAAATTGATTTAGCACGCACATAAAAATAACTTAATAAAAACTGACCAACCAATGTATGGGCAAAAAGAAGACAAGGAATGTAGCTTGCACTAAAATATAGGCAATTCTAATGCCATCAGAATTATGAAATGAAGAGTCCTCAACAAAGTGTCAGTCACAAGGTACCTGAATTCTTACTCTATGGACTGTGGTCAAGTGTCTCCATCCGCTTCAGCCATAGCAACAATTCATAAGTACAGAGACAGTTTCCTTGATAACCAGCACCCAAGGAGAGAGGTTTTCTACATGAACATGGGCACTTTGACTTCTATATGAAAGGGAACAGGAATCCAGGATTATACTTGTGATTCCAGTGATATAGAGTGCACTAGGAAACTTATGGCTGCATGCTGCAATAACTGGTGCATGTGAGTGAACTTGCACAGCAAGTTTCATAGTGCTGAATTCACAAAATCTCACAAGATGATAACAAAAATGTGGATGGCAAGAGAGACAAGTGACTGACAACATTTGTATGATGAGAAATGTGTATTATCCTCAAAACCAGCTGGCAGTACACTACCATAGAACATAATATCTGAGATGTTCTTTCCTCCTATCCCTCCCAACACACATAGATTGTCCAGTCAAAATTTGGACAAGCAAAATCCACATTAATCACACCAAGTGAAAGTGAAACAGGACTACTTTTTAAAATAAGTACACCTCTTGTTCAGGCTGTTAAAAAATTGTCAAAGTAATGTTGGGGGTTTCACAGGTACAAGGCAGTTCTGAAACTGGACAATTAATTTTGATTGCCTCAATCTGGTTATTTCGTGCTAACCACGCTCTTATATAAAAGACACGGGGATTTTGTTGCTGATTCCAAACAAAACAGATCAAGTAAAAACTTGAAAGCCAAAATACGTTGTAGAGAGGATCCATTTGAACTATCCTAACCCACAGCACTGTAACACCCTCTCCTAAACGGGCTATTTATTAAAAAAAAAATAAACAAACTCATCTAAATATGTAACATTACTAAATTTAACTTGTCTTTTGTAACAAATGGATTCCCTAACACCAACAGTCATGTACAGAATTCTAGTTCTAAGCCTTCAGAGCAGAGAGGGAGAAAGAAATAAGTGAGAGTGTACGTATGTCAGATGAGGAAGACTTACTGAATCACGCATCAAAGCAGGTGTAGGAGCAAGGCCTATGTCCGTTATGTTAAATACATGGTGGTACATCCAAAACATGCAGAATTCAGCTCTGCATTCCAGGACAACGCCAACATACTGCAGACAACGACTAAAATGAGCAATAGTAAAGTCCTCTGAGAGGAAATTGCAATTGAAGAGAGATTGAAGATTAAATCAAAGGACGTCACATTTATTATTCAGAACAGTCTTAACGGATTCCTTACTCCCTGGGCTATAAGCGAAACCTTACCGTGGGTTGGAATGAGAAAGCGGGCTCATTTCTTTCTGATAGTGATGCTCTTGATTGATGGGCTATGGAAAACAAAAATAATAGTGAGAAAATAACTTTGCAAATATTCTTTCAGAATGTTTAAAAATATGTAAGAGATCCCTTAGGAGAATACACACTTGTGACTTCTGATATTAGAATTTTACAGTCTTTTTTTCTTATCTGTGAAATTTAAAAGAAATATTCAGATCCTAACTGTGCTAAAGTACAACTTAACAGATAATAATAATCCGTGCGGGAATATATATGAATTAAGGAGTCAACCAAACGGTCATTTCTCTGCTGCCTATGAGAGTGTTGGGACAGTGTCAGGAAACAGAGAGGGAAGAGTGGCAAAGTCTTGTCTGACAGAAAAGCCAGGACTATGCGTGTTTAGGAACTCTTAGCTGGATTTGTACAGAACAAACCGCTCTTAAGACTAAAGAAAACTGAGCCAGAGCTGTCAAGCCTGGCTGTCAGACGTGGCTCTTCTCTCCTCAGAAGCACCATTAACAGTCACCTTAGCAGTCCCAAATTAAGTTTGCTGAAGCACATATTCTTATGGCACTGCCAATTTGAAACACGGATTAAGCTGCTCATGAATAGCTTACGGTGCCCTGTGTGAACATTCATATGAAATATGATCATTGCCCACAGTCTTCATACCTTACCTACCCATTGTAAAAATGTGCCCCAATGGTTTTAAACTACATTTGGTTTATGGCATTAAAACCAGTTATTTGCAAGAAAGATCAGTATTCGTAAACTGGTGTAAAAATTCAAGAAGTCTAAAATTCAGAAATACTTTTTCTTTCAGTATATATAAATATATAGTGCTTCCAGAAATGACCCATATGCCATTGTTACACACATCAAAAGCTGCTATAAACAAAGCACTGGAGCATATACAAAAGTGAAAATACAAGCATACATTAACAATACTTGTAATTTAGTACATAAAATGCTAAAAGTAAATACTAAGCATTATGAAAGTCATTGATTTTTTTTTTCTTTTACTGAAATCAATATAAAAGCAAATATGTTCTCATGGTTTCAGGAAGTGGGGAGGGATGTTGTAAAATATATGTTCAGGATGAATGACATGCTAATTACTACCAAATATGACTCACTGCCTGGTGGCTGATAGTGCAATTCCCAAATGATGGCTAGTGGAAGACTGAGGGTGAGACTGAAAGTGAATTAGTCAGCCTACGAACCAGAATATCTGTCTAAATAATTTTTAGTCTCATTTCACAGTACAGAATAGTCTGCCTCAGTTTTGCAATTTGACTTGATGTGAACAGATCCCTGCAGGGGTTGTCAAACTGAGCTCTCTGTTGGAATAATTCTGGGTTTAAATATCACTCCTCTTGTCTGTCAGCCCTCAGTTCTGCCAGACCATTTTTGTGTTAAGTGGCTTTCTTTTCAGAATCATCACAAATGAGGCCTTCCACAAATTAGGTAGGAACCTGAAGTACCCTTTCAGATATTTTGCAGATCGAGGCCTATGTGACTGAATTTATATTTAGGAAGTTGCTTGGGGAACAAGTAATCTTTCTTTTCTGTGAGTACTCCTTACTTGAAAGACAGGTCTTAGTGGTCAAAGTACTTTGGAGTCTGCTAATAGAGCATTCTACCACTACAAGATTCTAAGAAATCTCAATGAGCAACCTAGGAGAATCTTCCTTCTCCTCTGCATTTCTGAATGAGAATCAGAGGGCATATGGAAGAAGATACCCTGAATTTTTTTTCTATATGATCTTGCTCCAGAATAGTTGTGTTGTATCTGAAGTGGTGTCTGCAGTGTGGGAACCATCCAAGAAGCTGAATGGGCCAGTTCCCTGACAGGGCAAGCTCTTACTGGATCTCTAGAACACAGCAAGGCATTTAAGCAGAAATATTGTGTAAGCTTTGCAGATTTTCTTGGATAACTTGTATATGCACAGGTATAAACTTCACAGTAGATTCTGCAAAATAGAGAACTGTGCCTTTGGTATTGCTGCAAAGCTATCATGGAATTTCATAGATCTTAAGGTTTAAGAAAACATTCAGGTAAGACACGGTCAAACAAAGTCTTTTGAAATACTTAGTTCTACATGCACATATTATTGATTTAGAACTATGCCCCCCCTACATTTTACTAGAGTTTGCAATTCTCCTTCAAAGTAAATCCCTTTTAAAATACAAGTTTTTCATATTTATAACTGATAGCTATAATATGGGTACTATAGCTATCTATACTATGGTACTACTATTTTATTCCTTTTTGGCTGTCATAGTTTACAGCAGCTGCTAAACAACTTACATTTCAACTATTTCTCCTGACAGCATATATTCAGTTCTTGATAAACTATCATAGGTTCTAAAATTCAGTTTTGGTATATCTGGTTTATAGTTGTTTAAGGACATCTGTTCTAACTGCAATTTAGCACTATGATTGATCTCTCTGCTTTTACATTTAGAAGAGTTTCTGAGATTCATTAGAGAATTTTCAATGAATCTGGAAATCAGACTAACAATGGCAAAAGATGGAAAAAAGTAGTTCATGTATTATTTTATGTATTTTATATATAAAATATTACTTTGATACAGAAGTTCACTATCTAATGTGGTTATATTGAGCCCTGCCTCACAAAACATCATAGGTATTACAAAATGAAAGATACACAAAAAGCTGCCTTCTGGTGGTGCTGTTGCTATAGATTCCACTAAGGGACACAAATGTATAAAAGGAAAGAAAATTCGGAATAAAAATACTCCTTACTCATCTTTGAAGAACATAAGAGAAAGCAATAGATACTACTGTTTTAATAATCAGAAAGATATAACCTCGAAACACACGTAAGCATGAAAGTTTAATCATGACAAAGGATTTCAAGTGGTCCTTAATTTCTCACACTGCAATATGATGATGATTTCTATTTCTTGTCTATGTACTGCATTGCTAAAGATGGCTACAGATCTTTACAAACTTTTCAAACAGGAAGTTATTGGAAGCAGTCAACGTGGATTTACGAAGGGTAAATCATACTTGACCAATCTGATAGCCTTCTACGATGTTATAACTGCATGGCTGAATGACGGGAGAGCAGCAGAAGTCATCTACCTTGACTTCAGCAAGGCTTTTGACACTGTCTCCCATAACATCCTCATCAGGAAATTGTGGAAGTGTGGCTGAAATGAAGAGGCAGTGAGGTGGATTGAGAACTGTCTGTGTTACAGAACTCAGAGGGTTATAATTGATGGAGCAGGGTCAAATTGGAGGCCTCCAACCAGTGGTGTCCCCCAGGGGTCAATACCAGTCTTGTTCAACATATTCATCAATGATCTGAACAAGGGGACTGAGTGTATCCTCAGCAAGTTTGCTGATGATACCAAACTAGGAGGGCTGACTGACACTCCAGAGGGCTGTGCCACCTTCCAGCATGATCTGGACAGGCTGGAGAGCTGGGTAGAGAAGAACCTAACAAGGTTCAACAAGGGCAAGTGTAGGGTCCTGCACCTGGGGAGGAAGAACCCCAGGCACCAACAGAGGTTAGCCATAGACCTGCTGGAAAGCACTTCTGAGGAGAAGGATCTGGGGGTCCTGGCAGATAGTAAACTATCCATGAGCTGGCAATGTGCCCTTTCACCAAGAGGGCCAATGGAATCATGGGCTACATAGGGAAGAGTGTGGCCAGCAGGTCGAGGGAGGTCAGTCTCCCCTTTCTGCTCTGCACTGGTGAGGCCACAACTGGAATACTGCATCCAGTTCTGGGCTCCCCAGTTCAAGGGAGACGGGGAACTACTGGAGAGATTCCAGCATAGGGCAACAAAGATGATTAAGGAATTGGAGCACCTCCCTTACGAGGAAAGGCTGAGAGAGCTGGGACTTTCTAGCCTGGAAAAGAGAAGGCTGAGGGGATACTTACAAGTACCTAAAGGGTGGGTTGAAGGAGGATGGAGCCAGACCCTTTTCAGTGGTTCCAAGTGACAGGATGAGGGGCAATAGGCACAAACTGGAACATAGGAAGTTCCATTCCAATGTGTGAAAAAACTTCTTGACAGTGAGGGTGACAGAGCAAAGCAACAGGCTGCCCAGGGAGGTTGTGGAGACCTTCTCTGGAGACCTTCAAGATCCAGGCAACTGTGCTTTAGCAGGGGAATTAGACTAGATGATCAGTAGCAGTCCCTTTCCAGCCGTGACAATTCTGTGATTCTGCAGTATCTCTGATTTTGGAAAGACTAATCATTTGCAAATTCTCTTGACTCAACTCCAATGATGGTGGTACTAAAGATCAGCAACATAAAAAAAAAGGTTGCTTTTATTCTACACTTTTTACATAATACATATAAGGAACAAATACACATAGCAAGAACACTTCTAGGTAAAAACTGGAAGCTGAAGGAGCAATGACGTTACTCATTTTAGGTCTTAAAGCAAGACCATGCATGGCAGAAGAACGTGCTGTGGCAGCTCAGAAATGAAAACATGAAGTGAATCAATAGATACTGTGGACTAACGGACGTTGTACTGGTACAGCAAGTCCCTTTGTGTAAAAGCGGAGGCATACAGGCAGAGAAGCTGAATTTCAGCAGTCTTTTTTTGTAGCGAGGGACTAAGTGGTTGCTCCTTGTCTGAGAAAGATTAGGTTTGCTTTCTAAATTACCTCTTCTGGAAATGAGGTTCTTGTTATGAAATCTTAAAACCTCAATGACCATTGTGCAAAATGCGGAGGAGAAACCTGACGAGGCTGTACATGTAAAACACGCCAACACTTCAGTCAACTGAATGAGAGAAGCTTTTCAAATCTCAAAGACAAATACGTTGCCTTTTACACTTGATTTATGTAGAGAAAGATTGCCACAAAGGACTATTATGAAAAACTACAGCTATATTAAATTACAATTTAAATTACTAACCTATTATATCTAAACACTTTTTTAGAGTGAAGCTATTAGTCTGAGGCTACAGAAGCTGATCAAGGCAGTAAGATCAAAGAACTGTCTGTTGTAAGCACATTGTGCTTCACTGAATACTGGAGCAGTACATTTTACTTTAAAAGTTCATTTTGTTTTAGTCATGTAATTTGTATTAACCAAACCTGACAAGTCTAAATATTCTTATTAATTTCCTTATAATTAAACTACTCAAAAATTAATGAGACTGCTATTCTCCTTATTTAATTGAGTTCCATTTGTCCAATCTTGCAGATTTACACCACGTTTGATCTATTTAATGAGTACTGAGAAAACGCATTGGAAATATGATGAAATCAACTAAATGTGTAACATTGGTGTATCTCAAAAAGTTAGAACCAACTAATGTTTCTCTCATCCTGCAAAACATTCCTCTGTAAGCCAAGGTTTTATTTGTACAATTACCCACTATTTGATACATCTAATTTGAAGCCTTCATTCACCAGTGTACCACAAAGTTCCAACGCTGCGTTGATCATTTACTATGGATGACTGCTACTACAGGGCTCTATTTAGGCCCTGTAAGTCCTGGCAGCTAATTTGCACCTACCATTTTACAGCATTTGCTCTACAATACTTTATATCAGGGCAACACAGCAGTGTTTACTCTTCTATTGTTGGATCTGCTTCTTAGAATTGTGTTGTGTGCCTTACTTAAGCCACATTCATTGTTTATTATTGTTTCACCCATAATAAAATAAGAACTATGTTGCTGAGATATGAGTATGAGGTTATCTAGTTTTATAGCAGCTCCTGCAAGTATCTTTATAGTCGCCGAAAATGCATGTAATACTCTTTGGTGGGCTGTAAAAAGTACTCCTCGGTATCTTTTATCAGTACTCTGTCGCACAGCACAGCTCTGTGTGATTTTGTACCACTTTGTACCAGGACAAATAATGATACAAAGTGTAAAATACAGAAGGATCACATACTAAGCGCTTGGAGCTACTGCAGATTTCTGCTGCTGTTCTGCTCCAGTCCTTTAAACAGTTAGCTTTTCAATAATGGGACTTCATCACTATAAGAAGCAATTATTTTCCATTACTTGCACTGTAATGCAGTTGCTGACTGGTATATCTGGGTTTCATTCATTTTGGAACTATTTTTAAGTACTGTATCACACACCTGCAGGTTGTCAGCCACTATTGTGACAATCTGTACAGCCTATGTAATTATTCACACATCTAGGAAGGAGTATATATAATAGATTAGCTCTTTGCCCATGGTGGTACCACAGAACCTGCTGGAAGTGCATGTGTTTTGGTTGCATGCTTGACTTGATAAGTTCTAAAAAAAAAAAAGTTTAGTAATGATGCCTTAAATTTTAAAGCTACTCAAAGAAATTTTAATATTCAAGACCATCGAGCCTCAAAATTGACAGAAAACACACAGAAAAAATACTGTGGGTCTAGACTTACTGGTGGGAAACAAGAGTTCCAGGTTGCTGTATCTTCACTGCTTGTACTTATGCTAACGTTGCAGTTGTCTATCTGTGATGCGCTCAGGCCATGTGAGACCCCGGTATCCCTTAATTCTTCATTTTCTTGTCTCTTCATGCTAGCCAGCATCTGGAGTTCAGATGAACTCAGTCTGTTTGACTGGTAGTTTTTCCAGTCATACTCCTGTGAAATAAAATGGAGAAGTCAACAATATAGACAGAATCATGGAATAGAGTGTATGAATGAAACAGGTATGTCGGAGAACCTCTTGGGGAATCTTCAAAAAGCTAAAATACTAAAGAGAAACAAAATGTTTACTAGGAAAGATTAGTTAACTGATTTTTGTTCAACTATGAAGATCAAGCATATTTACACGTAATTACAGGACAGAAGAAGAACACAAACACTGCTATGGACTAGTTTGGATCCAGAGTGTTTGGTAACATTGCTGTGCCACTGCAATTAAAGACAGAAGATAAAAGCAGGCTTTCAGAAGTTCAAAAAACCAGCAGCTAAAATTGCTTAAGCATTACATGTAAATCTTGAAATAAACCAGATCACACAGTTATCATAGTATTGTAAATACCATCAACATAACATTTAGTTATTTGTCAAGCACAGCATAAAATTTCTCTGGAAAGCTGTATGTCAGCACTAAAATTTGAAAGTTATTTTGGTAACTTCCTAGCGAATACATTTTAAAACAAATATCACTATATTTTCATTTTTCTTTTCATTAATTGTTATATCAAACTTGATCCACTGGCAAAGAGCTAAAAACACGTATTAACTATTATACAGTTTGTACTCATGCCTCATACAAAACTTCACGATAAGATTTTTTAAGTTCACCCAACCTGCTGTGACATCGTCTATGTCTAAAGAACTCCATTAAAAAAACCCAAAAAACTTTCAGTTTTTTTAAAGGGCCCACATAGATTGCTGCTTCACAAAGGAACAGGTCTAATACCTGAGGCCTCCAGTTTTGGTTCTGAATGGAATTGCAAAGTATTTCTGCTTGAAAAGCAAATCCAAGTAGTGACCAGGACTTCAGGCCGGTGGGTTGTAAGACACCACATAACAGTATCCCAAAGAGAAACAGTGAAGAGAATGGGGCTTTTAGACCAGGATTTTACCATGTTCCTGGCAGAAGGGGCCACCTCAGAGTCTGTTTTGCAGTGGGAAGGTACAGGGTAACTGACGACCTCAAGACCACAAGCAGCACTGGTGATATGAACACCGTTGGCTTTCCCTGCCATGACACTCAGCGTGTAGCGTTTCAGTGTGTCTTCTGGGGGTACAAAAGTCACACGGCCTCCTGAAGACACATTGAAATATTACACACTTGGGAGTATTACTGCAACCTCCTCTGCTTTCTTCCTATATAACCAAGACACATCTAAGCCTTATATGTGGTTTATAAAATGAATTGGTTACACCTGAGACACAGGAAAACTTGAACTGCAGCTCTATTTTGGTAAGAGAAATAGTACAGCAATGATCAATACCTTCAGGCTATGACATCACACAAATATGACATTTACTCTTAAAAACACTCATGTATATAGTTGAGCGATTAATAGTATATAGGTTCAATTATTCAGCTCCACAGAGGTATGACGTATACAGCCTATAAAAGATGTTATATATTGGGCATTGATTTCCTTATTTTAAGGAAATTATGCAAAAACGTATGTATATATCCTAAGTTTTCATGTACGTTGCTTAGTATTTCATATGTAAAGTATTCACTTCCACTAGAAAGATTTTCAGTGACACACACTACTTTTTTTCTGCTTTAGGGAATCCACTTACCCTAATAAAACTGTATTTTCTGGGAATCAGAAAATTATTATTGTCCATCTGATCCTCTTTCCTGCCGGCTCTTTTTGTCCTCAGGATCAGAGCAAAGCCAAACAATGAAGGATACTGCATTCCTCATTTCCCCTCCAGAAGTTTAACTGGGGATGTGCTCACAGATTCATTCCCAGTGCTGAACTCCACATATAAGGATGTGCAATACAATGCACAGGGGAAGGGAATTTTGGATGAAGGACAGATGGAGAAGCCTTCCTTTTTAATAATACATCTAATGGCATCATGTGATGAACAGAACCTTGACTTCAGCTCAAGCTCTCGAATATTTTACTATGTTTTTACACAGTTTTAGAATAAAAATCTGTAGCATACTTTCTCATGGCTGCGATAAAGAAATCAAATGTTATTATCTCAATAGTATGTAAAATAATACTTCGTATTTTAATTCATTATTAAATAATTAAATCATATATATTTTAATTAAATAGATAAGAAATTAAGTACCACTGATTAAAGATTGCTGCCCAACATTAGGTTTTGGCAGTAGCAACTCTCTCTATATTTTTGATGTTTCATTCTGATGACCATGATATTAGATTTCACTTAAAGCCACCTACAGAATGTAACTGGTCAAAAAGAAAATTAGCACTGAAAGAATAAAGTAAACCACCTTTGATGGGAATTGTGCCTGAAAGCTGACAATGAGTGGTAAATATCTCACATAAACCAGGATTTATGACTGAAGGGCACTCACACGGAAACAGTTGCATATGCAAGTATGCAGAGCTTTATGAAAAATACCAATCATTTAAAGCAAACATTCTTCATTTTTTACTATGTATCTCAAATTCTTAAGTCAAATATCTTTGCAAATATTTTTTCCTATGGACTTACTGCGAGCACTCAAGAGGCTACTTTGTGGCACTGATAAATGTCACCTGCCATTTTGTACAAGGTATAAGATGAGGACAAGCTGTTAGCACGGCTGCCAGCCCCTTCTTATCTCTGGCTTTGGAGGTCCAAGCTTCATTCCCGAATCATGCTATCATTACTACCATTTTTAATCCTAAAATAATACACAATGCTTTCTCTAGACCCTTACTGAACATAACACTCAGTTATTGTTAGTTACTTGTTCACTTCATGTGAAGCTTGCTATGTTACAACTGGAAAGTCTCCTTTGCTCTGATGTATTAATATTCTACCAGACCTACAACTGCTCTAACTTTCCTTGATCTTATCGAAGATGCTGATTTCCTGTTAATTTTCCTATATTTCTTCTTCATTTATTTGATTATTATAAGAAAAGCTTCAGCTTGCCTTTATTACCTCATACATGAAGCAATTGGCAAGCAGTCATTAACATGACAGCATAAACTAGCACTATGCAGAATAAAAGCACTAAGTATTGAAAGAACATTTTTCTCAATCTCTTCTTAATAATGGTGAAACATTGCCCAACCCTGCTCCTCTTTTCCTTTATGAAGGATGATGCAGAGATTTTTGGAATTCTTACAAAACAATTAAAAACTTTTGTGGTTTTTTTTTTCCCCCTCAGCTTATTACAAGTTGTCATTGTGTTTTCTTCTCTTGCAATGGGCTCAGTCTAGAAATCCATAATTGGAAAGGAGAGTAGATGTCATGGCAATTTTCTGTGTTGGACTATTTCTTCTGTAGCTTCAAATGACTACTACAAAAAAGCCTCTTCAGAATTTTATATTGACTTAGTCAATTTTCAAAGGAAGAATTTGAAAATTGAATTTGAGATTAAGTTCACTTTGTAATTTAGAAGAAACTTTGGAAGTAAGAAGAAATTTTGCAATACTCATAAATTTGTCTAAAATTACTATTTCATTTCGTAATTAAAAGCTTATCTTGTCTTTTTGCATATCCTTTCCTTATGATAAAGTATTTACATTAAGCACTTAAAACTTCTGCTAGATTGACAAAACCTGTTGTTGAAAGGATTTTTTTCATATATAATGACATTTGCATTCTTCTAGGTTCAAATTATTTATTCAGAATTGTTTGAATGCAGTTATATGTGTGGAAAACTTTAATTATCAGCTCTCTACATGCTTGCAATATTTCCCAGAGGGCTGTACTTCTTTCTTAATTAAAAATATTTGAACTTCATAAAAGAAAACTCTATTAAAACATGAATGAAACGCTGTAAGCAACCAGGTCCTTAAATAAAGTATATTAAGTAGTAGCAAATTGATTGCAGGAAGAGTTCGTTAGGCTTTTTTTTTTTTCTTTTGCCAGTTCTGTATGAACAGGTTAGAAGAGGGTACACTCTGTAAACTCTCCAACTGATAACCTTACATAGAAACCCATCATTTAATATATGATTCTTAAAAAAATGACTAGTGTTTCAAAAGGGAAATAAAGTAATTACATGCTCACAGCCATGAAAAAAACTCCAGTGCTGTCCCACTATAGTTAACAATATATCAGCACTGCTTTTCCTGAACCTTGTAGGGACTGAAAAATACTAGTTTCTTCCTGCACAGAAAAAGGCCACATTCCAGCAGTTTATGCAATTAATAATTATTGGAAATATTCTCAATCAAAAAAGTAATTAAAATACATATTTGGCTCTATTCTATAAGTGCTAGGGGAACATACTTTCTAATGTAAACAATCACTGTTTAAAAGGCCAACAGTGACACAAAAATTTGGCTTCAAATTTTGACCTTGGCCTTGTACAGAATGAAGCGTCAAAGAACTCCAAGGAAAGGCCTCTGGATGGGAAAATATTATTACTTGATGAAATCAAGTATGAGAGCTAAATCTGCCATATAACTTCAGGTTATATCCTGTAGCAAAAACCCAAAGTCTGTAACTCCTGAGTTTCTATACATTCTATTTCTATAATAGGCTGTGTCATTGCAAAAAATTAGCAACAAGTTACACATGCAATACATTTACAGCTACAAATGCATCAGGTAATAACTCTAATGTCTAGTTTAATAATTAACTAATTATCAAGTAGAGGAAAAATGATAGCTCTTTTCCTTCACCTTTTCAAACAAAGTATCACAAAAAAAGTTGTAAAATAATATCTACCCCTTTAAAAAACTTAACTGATATCCACCAGTAGTCTCTATTTAGTTATGTTCTATAGGACAAAGTTGATCACTGCATTAAACACTAGTAACATCTTTTAGGAAAGTAATCAACGTATTTAATTTGTTACAGAAAAATAGACCACAGTTGGGATTAGTAATAAATATCGTTGAATTTTAGGTGAATGTAACAATTCCTTTAGTAGCTTGGCAATTTAGCCTATGATGCAGCCTTACTGCTGGCCCTCAATCACATAATCTATTACTTTGCAGGGCTGTCGCAGAGCGACTATGAAGTACCTAGATTAATGCTCTTTCTATTGTCACTCATTAATATATCAATTCTAAGTCTGTCACCCTTCCTTTGTAATCTTTCCGCCCAAAACTACTAACTCACATATTTCTTAAATCTAAGTTGCTCAATGACATCTCTTTTTATCTATAAACCTCTGTGATTTCTGTTTTATTTGGTGAACTATTTTATGTGCGACAAAAACCTGTGAAATCAAATTTCAACAGACTGCACTCAGTAAATACTGTTGTGATGAAACCAGAATATATCTGGATGAAACACTATTTCTCAATTCATGCAAACAGGTACATCTAATATAGCTTCTCTATATAATCTAATAATTTAATTTCAAAGTAAACAACACTTACACAAGTGTGTGTTGTCAGACATGGATTTTCTCTTGAGATTTTCTTGAGAGATTTTTTACTGATGGATTGTTTTAATTTATCAGAAACTCCTTCATGTCTTTCAGTTTTTTCAGATTCATTTGTAATTACTTTAAAGAATTCAGATTTACTTCCAGTTGGAGAAAGAGAAAGGATAGGCTTTAAGCTTCTCTGAGAGCTATCAGAATCCAGTTTTCTCACAGTGGAACTCTGTGGTTTTGATACAATGGTCTCTTTGAGGTTATGCTTGCTGTCTTCCTTATTCTTCCAGTATTCATTTCCCCATGACATACTCTTTAACGGGCTCTCTTTAAAAACTGCTGACTCAGATGTCTCTTGCCAGCTGTGGCTGATCTCAAGGCTGTCAATACTCTGGAGGAATTCGTTGTTGTCATCCTAAATTTAGGAAACAAAGCAAGAGTGATTCCCTCTCATCATCACACAATAGTTTTACAGAACCTTAAAATTTCAAAATTACTATTTAATCTCTGCTGCCTAATTCTAAATTTGCAAGGATTCTGAAAACCAGCTGCCCTTCTTGGCAACTACACTGAGTATACCACAAACATATTCTTACATCTCAAGTAGCAAAAAGTAGAAGGTGGAAAGAGGAGTAGAATATGACAAGATTACATTTTTTAGAAAGCTGGTCCAAATTTAGAATGCTGGTAACTTCCCAAACCTGTGTGTTACATGATAGTCATAATTTCAATAAAATTTATTACAATTGTACACATAAAGTAAGCAAAAGTTCACAACAATGAATTGCACTGAATTACTAATATGCCATATTTTCATACTGTGTCTTCAACTTCAACATGGAAATACTAAGTCCTGCTGAGATGACTTTCCTCACCTCTGGTAATAGCACTGAATAGCATATTCAGTACCATTTGAATATTATCTAAGAAGGTTAGTTTGTTAATCTTATATTCATGCTTCTAACAATGTCTCTTCAAACTATCCCATGAATCAGGTGTATGATGTTTACTCCTGCTCCACCTCAACAACAAACAGCAAGTCTGAACACATGGAAAGAAAAACAATGGGGAAGCACATCTAGTGTTTGCCTGAAAGTTCTTATTCTCAAGGAAGAAAGGACAAAGAGACAAAGAAAGGCATCATTTCCATCTCATCGTACTGGTTCTTGCCACATGCTACCACGCTGGATACAAGGCAGCAGATATTGCAATATTCAATAAGACACTTAAATATCATCTTCAGTATGTTTCTTGTAGCCAATGTTCAGTCCTACTGCAAACGCAAGTGATCCAAGTGTGTTACTTATTTTAGTGCATCCAGGACTGGATTACACAGAATGAAACATGTATTCAAGAAAATAATGCCTCAATTTAATTAATGATACATATTTTGGAAGTATATAGTGTTATAGTGTTATTCTCTCAATTCGCAGTTTTGAAACACAGATCTGTATTTCCCTCATTCATGGATTTTTATTTGCCATAAGTTATCTCAAAATCCATACTGGAAACCCATATTAAGTTAGGTTAACTTAAGATGAACAATTACTAAAAAAACCACTGTATTTTTTCCCCCAAATATTAGAGATAAATGGATAATTTCCATTAATCTGAATCTTAAATCCCTTCCACCTGTCCATGCCTCTTCGGCCATGTGTATTTAGGTTCCAGAATAATTTGTTAAACACTAAATCATGCAGTGGTGCTAAAAACATCAATAGCATTTGCTTGATTAACTTAGTGCAGCATATGTACATGGAAGATGAGAATGATTTTCATGAGGGACATGCACCTCCATTGTTGTATTGTAACCCTTGAAAGAACATGCAGATGGGCAGTTCTGAATACATAAACTGATTGCTCTTGCTGTAACTTTAGGAAGACCATCCTAATGCCTGTAGAGGACCACCTACCAGGGTTACAGTCCCTGTGTACAATGAGCTTTAATACTGAGTGTAATTATCTATCAGCCTTTGTAAAGGTACATTTCCTTATTTAATCTTATTCCTTTACTCTGAATCGTAATAGGACAGAGAAAAACTCAATTTCTTTATTGAAGGCTTTAGTGATCAACTTGCCTGTTACACTTAAAACAGCATTTTTGATAGCATTATGTGACATGTGGTCACACCTGCCTCAGTCACACAGCTCAGTCAGCAAGAGTTCTTGGTTTTTCTCTGGGTTTGACAGAGTCTATAAACACCACCAAGAAAAGTTTAACTGTACAAATTCTCTGACAGAAGTTTGATCTGAAAACACGGACACTTACATAATTACAAAATAAGTCACTTGATGTGAATGGTTCCAAGAGAAGAAGCAATTTTCATCCTTTACTTATTTGACTCTGATAATTGAATAACTGCACTGAACTATTTCAGGGACTAATTAGTAACCACTCAAGGGAATATAAATACTTGCTGTTTTCAGTTTGTGGGCTGAAACATTCCCTCCCCAAAAGCCAAAAATTACATAAACTCTATAATTCTAGCACATTTATTGTGCATATCTTATGGCTCTTAGTGTATTCAACAGAGAGAGAGTCAATGTTCACTTATTTGAAATTTATTCTGATGCATAACCTGCCTATTTTCATTTACAAGAAAGACAGTATTTTTTGTAGATAATACTGATTTTCCACAGATTTAATTAAAAAAGTACATAATTCTCCTTCACAGCTCCGCTAACTTCAAATGTAGACTAGGATTAAACTGGGATTTCACTCCTTTAACTGTAATTATAAACAAAAATAAAAAAGGCTGTCCAGGGAAGCTGTGGATGCCCCATCCCTGGACGTGTTCGAGATCAGGCTGGACGGGGCTTTGTGCAGCCTGGTTTAGTGGGAGGTGTCTCTGCCCACGGCAGGGGGTTTGAAACTAAATAATCTTCGAAGTCTGTTTCCACTCAAACTATTCTATGATTCTGTGATCAATTTTATTGCTGAAAGTTTTCCGCATTGCACAAGAATTAAAGTTGGTTGTGCTGACACAACTCAGGTTACAAAGCAGAAATACAAATCATCAAGTGACATAAAAAAGACAAAATTTCTTATTTCACTTTCGACAGTTAGTAACCAAAACAGTCCCTTCTTACAGTTTTAAAAGGCACAATAAAGCCTTATTTACTGCACTCTTGCTCAACTGTAATGGACTCACATCTTCCTTGAATCTATGATGCAGGTTTCCTAAAATCTTTTTTGTTGTAATGATGCACGATACTCACATCTCTCTGTTAGCACAGGGGCTGACAGTTACATTTCTTTTGTGCACTTGTTACAGAGGGTACACCTGCATTATCACTCCTGCATCCAGTTAGACACAGCAACCTGACAAAGACAAATCTACCTATAGGTACGTGGGGAAAAGATGATTTATCCTCTCTGTCTAGTTTGAAGACAGAATCTCATCCTAAGAGTTTTAGAGTGAAGACTACTTTATCAAGAATTACACTTACAGAGTGGCCTACCTCTCCACTGCTGTCAGTTCCTTCAAAGTTATCTTCAGTTTGGGTTTTCCCATGCACTCTGTTATTGTCCTGCTTCAAATCCAAAGGGAAAATGCAACATTCTGGTGACATATTTGAAGACTTCCCATGAGGTGCTGATCGAGGTGTTGATGAAAATGTGAAAATCTCTTTATTATTCACTCGGTGATCACCTATTTCATTGCTGTGATGTTCAACAGAGGCATTCTGTGGTGAGGTTAAATTATAGCAGGCTGAATCTTCAGTAGCTACGAACTGCTCACTCCTATGAACACTCTCAGTGAAACTTTCTGGAAACACCCATTCATCTGAAACATACAGTGTTTATTTTAATGCCAAGCATGTAAATTTATATTGCCATGATCACTCTAGTCTCCTTTGGAAGTTGTACACCAAAGTAAGTTTTTCTAATAGAGAAACATTCTGCTTGTCAGATTCACACAGTTGTAAGAGTGACGAGGATTCAACGAAGAAAATCAGGCTGCTTTCTAAGTGAGGCAAGGTTAATCAAAACATTTCCAGATCACAGCTCAAAAAAAAATTCCACAGGCTATGATATAAGACACACAAACCAGCAATTTGCAAATCTGCAACTATTTAGCTGTAAAGATTTGGTACTGTTCAAATGAATTTCATTCTAAGAAAACACAATTTTATGAAATTTGGCTATTGATCTTTTTTCTATGGGCATTTTTTTGTGGCTGACATTAAAAAAAAAAATCACATCCAGTTGGTAGAAAGTTCATAACATAACAATCTGCTGCTTCATCATTGCTGAAATTCTACACTTTCTTTTATGCCCAGAACTTATGGTTTAAAACCCAATTTCAAACTAGAGTTCTGATGCAAAATAGTGTGACATGAAAAATGCATGAAGGTATCTGTTTCACCAAGTTTCCCTGAACACTGGCAGTACTAATCTGCCCATTTTAAAACAAACAATAAGCTACAGAAATGGATTTAAAGATTGAATGCGCCAGATAAACAAGAAAAAGCCATTTTTATACCCTTATTGTTAACTTATATTTTACTGTTTGGAATGATGGTATAGAAAAAAAATGTCAATTTGATTGATTAAAACCAATCTCATACAGCATCTGAGCAAAGGAGAATTGCTCAAGTATACAATACTCCCTTATCTTCATTAAAGGTAGTGTAGTGTGGATTATTCACTAGATCTTGAAACTTTCTGGCTCCATAAAACAAAGTTACCACCAACTGTATTAAAAAAGCCTCAATAAAAAAAAAATACTATAAACGTAATAATAAAGTAGCACTGCAATAATAAAATGCTTGCCATCACAGAAGATAGTGAATTTACTATGGCATTCTACTCCTTTTAGTTTTGATAGAGATAATTACCACTCCAGGCAGATTCAGCAGCTTTGGGGCAGCAGTGGGAGGGAAGTCTGAACCACTATATTTGAAGGTGAACGCCAGGAGAAACAGCTGCCATTTTACTGGGTTGCCATGATTTTTCCAGTTTACAGAAGATAGCCAGTAAAGCTACCAAACTCTAGTTAATATCCTAAACAGTAGTTTGTACAAGCAACCAGTGAAAAGTAGGGACTTGGCAGATCTTGCAGATTCATGGTTTGCACCTACTTGTTCCAGCCCCCATTATGCAACCAGATTTGACACATATCATGCTGTCTTTGCAGTTTTCGAATATGCACTGATAGTTCAGACCACTCGAGTCCTGTATGGTTTGGTTATACATTTGGTGTACAATCCACTTCAGGAGAATCTGCTAATATTTATGCACAAAGAATGAGCAGAGAGGAGTGGTTTTATTTTTATTATGGGCTACAGGCTAAATAACAACCAACTTCCCTAACTGCATGCAGTCTCACTCGTTCTATTCTCTTTCTAGAATGACTTCTAATGCAATTGTCGCTGTTTAATTTGCAGAGGTCATCATAGATAAAATTTCATAATGAATTCTGAAGTGAAAAGGTGTTAAATCACTTGGGTTTTGTGATTTTAAGTCAATTTTGACGTAAGTATCAAAAGCAAAAAAGAAATCTTAAGTAACAGTTTTTGTTAAGTGCTTAGAGGAGGCAGTTAGGAACTTAAACATCTGATTCCTACTCCTGGCTCCAACACAGACATCCACATAAGACCTCTTACACATCACCTTAATTTTTATTCACCACTGTGAGTAAAATAGTATCTCTACTCAGAGCAAAAGTGCTTCAGAAATATAAAGACCTACTTCAAAAGATTTAGTGTCTGTATAGTAGTTAGCCTGAATATTCTGCTTTTTTAGGTTAACCTTCTCCATGAAGAACAACATTTGCTTCCAGAGACGTTGAAGAAATACACTTGGGTTAGTAATAGGTTAAATACAAATATTAGTTTCTATACCGCAGTATTATTCTTAATGAAATATGCAGGAGGGAGACAGAGAAGTCTGTACGGTTTTAAGAGAACATTTTACGCTGGCTGCAGAGCTCAGCAAGTGCTATAACCTGTAGTCAGTGTAGCATTTTGTTAATAGCCTACATGTGAAAGATCCAGGATGTTTCGGACCAAACCAAATCCTATTATCTCTCCACCACAAACTATACTGGAATCTTTTTAACTCAGCATTTCCATGTCAATTGTAATGAACAATTTGGAGTATCTTCTTCGCAAAATATGCAAATTACTATGTAATCACAACGTTGCAGCAAACAAGATAAATGCAAGAATGATCACCTAAACATCTAATTAGCTCTTCTACATAGTCAGACTTATGCTAAAGCTTCAAATTGCAGCCTAACATTTTAATGGTTTCAGTGTTGCATAACTAAGATTGGCAAACTATAAACAATGCTCACTTCTTTTATTTTTTTCCTTGCTTAAGAACAACTTACCTTTGTAAAGGTACTGCACACCTCCTACAGGAGAGATGCTGATTTGAACTCTATTATAGATCTAAAAGATAGTAGCATATGCCTAACCTCTAAGGTAGGAGATCTTACAGGTATCTCCTACCGACCTCCAAAAAAAGATGAAAAGGCCAATGAAGCATTATTTGGGTCACTTAAACAAACTTTGGGGCAGCAGAACGTGGTTCTTATGGGTGACTTCAGCTACCCAGACATTTGTTGGAAGAAAGTAGAGTATCTCACATTACACTCCTGGAAAGCCTAGAGGATCGCTGCCTCATACAAATGTTAGATGTGCCAGCCAGGAATGAGACGCTGCTGGACTTTCCACTCAAAACCTGCTTTCTAATATCTTGGTAAGCGATGGCCTTGGTTGCAGTAATCACAATATTGTGAAGTTTGGGATCCTGCTGAGCACACTGAAGGTTAGCAGAAAGACAAAGGTTTTAGATTTTAGAAAGGCAAACTTCAGCTTGCTCAGAGCTCAGCTGGGAGGGACAGCTGACCTCTGAGCACAGCACAGACTGGCATCTACCCAGCCAGGGAACAGCTCTGTGGAAACGGACCTGGGGGGTCCTGGTGGACAAGTTCAATACAAGTGACAGCATGCTGCTGCAGCAAAGAAAGCCAACAGGATGCTGGGTTGCATCAACAAGGACATCACCAGCAGAGGTACAGAACTCCTTATCCCAATCTCCTTAGCACTTGTCAAGCCTTTTAATAGGAAGTAACACTACTTTTTCATAGAGACAAAGGCTGGTTTTTGCCACCATAAGGTATTTCCAGACACATGCAAAGAACATTTATCGATACTGTATGACAAAAAATACCCACACCTTTTGGCAGAGAATTGTGAAAGGGAAAAAAACATAAGCTGAGGTGTCTTTCTGTAAATAAAGAAAGAAAACTCACCACTGAATTTTAAAAACAAACCCCAAAACCTCTGATATTTTATAGGTACCACAATTTATATCCTAAATTCTTCTCTGGGACAAGTAAAATTTCTTGTACATTTGATGTTTGGAGCCTTTAGCGTTAAATTTAATATGGATTTAAAGAATAAATTATTTTTAGTTCTTTCCCTTTAATCATGAAAGCATGGAATTCTTCTGTTTTTATTCATTCATTGCTCCAGTACTCTCCTTAATCCTGCAAATCTTTATCAATGCTCAAAAGCAATTCTGTTGCAGGATGTTTGATTTCCATAATCCCCCACAACAGACATTTATATTTTATGTGAACTGTTTCTGGGTCCTTTGAAATTTACAGCAGACAGTCCCTCACACCACACAACTGAGATGTAAAAAAAATAACATAAAATGAGCACCATACCACTGGTTATCTCCCATGTGCTTTTGGCTGCGTTTTTTAGAGATGATTTTGTACGACTGTTCTTGTCTGCTAATGGCCGTTGTGGTGAGACAAGCTGAAAATCTGCTCTTCCACTCACAGAGGTTTTCTGAGTCTGAACTGCAGGGTCTGAAACATAAACCAGAAGCTTATGAAATGCCTGTGAACACTCACATTACGTGCTCTTCTTACTCACGGCATGGAAAAAAAGCATTGTCCTGGGACATAAACACCTCCCAAACAGTACGGGCGTCTTGTACAGAAGCAGATACGACTGTCACAAGAAAGTAAAAATCTAATACTAAGTATGGAAGAAGGGCAAACCATAAAATCTATAAAAAACACACTTGCAAAAGTCTGCAAAATAATCAAGAACCACTGCAGTATCCCTGTTACATACACAGCATGAGGGAAAGCAGAATATATGTATAACCTCTGGCTACTGCCAGCAGGTGGTGATACCTGGTTCAAACACTTACAATAGGAAGACCCGCAGAGAGAATGAGCATTTATTCAAGCTCAGGAGAATAAGCCATTATTTCATATGTACAACTTCAGCAATTAACAAGGTAGATAAAGGATTAAAAAAACCAGAGAATTAGGTCTCACTTTCTGAAGTCATGCAAAAATTATAGCAGATTGTGGACTCTTTACATATTCTTTGCTGTATGCTCTTACCATTTTGACATAGATCTTTAGTTTTTTGGCAGGTATCTCTTTTGCCTCCTTGATCTGAAGAATCACGGCATGGTGTGAATGACAGCTCCAATCTCTCAATGTCTTGTACGGATTCAGTTCTCTTTCCTGAACTTTGACGTCGGCATGATCTAGTACCTTTGCTACTGCAGATCTTTGTTACCTTGAAAAACATTATTTTCTTAATGAAGGATAAAAATGTAACAGCTTTCAAAATACTCAAAGGTAAACACGCATTTTAAAATCAAGCTTATTTTGCAAATAAGTGTTCCCAAATATTTTTTTAAAAAAAAATTATCTTTTCAGGAAACCTCATGGTATACAGTTCTGTGCGGTATCTTCAAACTTTACTAACAGGTTTTTCACTAAGAGGAAAACAAGGCAAAGAAGAAAAAGAAAGTTAAAATTCATTATCTAGACAATAAGACATTAAGACTTGCAGCTATTCTAAACCTCAGAAGAAGTCCCTTCTTTTTCAGAGAAAGGAATCTCATTTTACATCTTAGCTTTCAATTAACTTCCTATAGAAGAGTCCACTTCCTTTGGCCAGATCCTTTCTTCAGTGTTGAACTGGGAATTGTATTCCTGACCAGATTCCTAAAACCTGCATATTGTTTGCTGGCAGAATGAGATCGGATGCTTTGCCTAGACTGTAATTGACAGGATCACACAAACTACTGTATGGCTCACTATCATCCACTGAGCGCATACTGAATTTCTGCTGTGCATCACAGATTTCATCATAAGAAAAAATATTTACAAACACACTCAAAATTCTAAAAAAAAGAATTCAGAAAAGAATTATAAAATTCACAAAGTAATGTCAGTAGAAAAAGGTCTCATTAGACCTAATGATGAAATTAGATCAGCCTGTTCCAGTCAAGTTTTCTATTTGAAAGTTTTCAAATTCCACAATGTCCCTATGACCCCGTTCCAGTACTGAACCACTCTTACTGTTATAGCCAGCCAGAGCTTCCCTGATGCAATTTGGCCCTGCTGCCTCTTAGAAGTCCTGTCTTCTCTACAATCCTGCATTAGTTGAAAATAGCAGTTAGATTCTCCCTTAGCCTTCTCTTCTGCCGACTGAACAAACCATGTCAAGTACTGTAGCGACCCAAACATTTTACTTGTCCTCCTCTGGATGCTCCAGTATCTGTCACACTGGGTATCCATGACCAAACACAGTCCTCCAGTTCTGAAAAAATCCCTTTAGCATGACTCCTCTGCTTACACATCTCTTCCTCTGTAGGAGCAGCAGTGCTTATGTTGTAATTTAACCTTTCTTACCTCTCCAGATCCCCTTGTACTGACTCTTCTGTTTGAAGATGGAGGTGGCCCGAGGATCTTTGATCCAAATGCAATATGTGACACATCCTGAGTTTTACTGGTTCGTGTATTGCCCTGTCGTCTATTAACCAAGCTACCTAAGTTAAGAAAAATAGTAGTTTTAAAAAAATGTTACAGTACTTACAAATAAGTATTAATATTTCTTTCAAATCAACTGAAATAAAAGAATTATGAATATTTAACATACATAAAAATTATATTCCTATATAGCACAACCCCTAGAAATACGTAGGAATAGCAAATACACATTTTATAAGACTGTTAACATACAAACAAGAAACTTTTGGTCTGTTATATAGACGTATCTTCTCACTTTAAAGATCTACTTAAGAGGGGGCTATTTATAAACAAAAATGATATGGTTTGCATGATTTCTTTATAACTTTAGTTAAAGCCTAACTTCTGACAGGAAGAAAAAACAACTCTAATAAGTAACAGAAGAAATAATAACAAGAAAACTGAGGCAAGAATGTCAAGGTATCACTCACAACTCTGAGAACTATTTACATATAGGTTGCCTTTTGAAATTACTGAGTCCACTGCCTTACCAGGGCTGAGCACTAGTAAGCACAAAGGAAGCCACTTTCTGCCATTACCTTCTTCCCTTTTTCCTGATGTAACATTTGGTTGCTGCTAACAGCTGCCATTTCACAACATCAGGCGACCTGTCTTGGTTTAACATCAATTTCTTTAATTTGCTGACTGCCTTGGGATGTTGTTAGCTCCAATTATAAAAGCTGATTTGCATGAAAATCTCTCTTTATGAACGCATTAATTGACTGCAATTAATTACTTACACATAACAGTGTGTCGATGGCATAATCAAGTAATGTGTAATTAAGAGTGGATGATACTAAAAATAATTTTGGCTTTCGATTATCAAATAAACAAAAAGTTCAGTGGAAACAAAGAATATTTTTCCAATTAAAATGTACTACTTAAACATAGAAAGCTTCCATTTTCAAGGCAGCCAACTTCTGAAATTTACAAAGCATGTCTGGAAGAATGCACGCTCTCTTCATAAAATGGGATGGAAAATAAAGACAAAACCTTAAACTGAAGGCGTTTCATTTTCATGCAGGTCAGGGATGTTATCGTTAATTATCTTATTATATATACCTAAGAGATACATATCTTTGTAGTCCAGATGGTAAAAAGGAAGTCGTGTTTTAAATTAACATTCGTTTTTCTGTTTAGTTACATCATTCACACTATTGTATTTATTTAAGCTTTATAGTCCCAAGTATTTTGACAACCCAGACGAGACTACTTGTAGGGCAATAATGTTATATATATATAAAATAATATTATTTGCCCTTTAATATTACAAAATTGGTACTTGCATGTAAAAAACCCCTGAATGTAATTTAAATAAATAAACGTCTGAAGAGTCTTACTCTAAGCAAAAATTTAAAAGCCCTCCTAGTCATTTCAGCTGCTGTAGGACAAAGACTGCCATTACTAGTGGCGTAGCTCAAGAGAGCAAAAGTTAACAACTTGAGAAAGCATCAGCATGGGAGCTTAGTGGAGATGATATAAATCTTTGAGTTATTTTTTTTCATCTTCCAGTAAAAGCAGAAGAAAAGACATTTAAAAAATATTTTCTTAAACCTTTCATATTAGCAAGGTTGTTTTCATGGAAATCTTTATTTCAAAGTTTATTTTCCTTTAAGTTTCATGAGATACTACTGTTATCTGCAATAGTCTTGTCTTTTAGAGTATTAATCTTCATCAGTGATTATAATTCCCCCTAATTTATTTTGTATCTTTGATCAATACTTTACACATGTATTTCCAGAGCACTTTAACAGAAATGGTGAAAATGATTATTTACTGCATTCATACACTAAAGATGAGAATCCTCAAGACTGAGAAAGTACTAAAACCGGTGGAATAAAAATGTATCTTACTTACCTACAGCACCACTTCTAACATTGCCTACACAGATGAAGACGTATTGGAAATGCATTCTTTATCTAATTTGCTTGTTCAGACCCACTTCTAAGCTACTTCAGACCTACCTCCTTCTCAAAAGATGCTCTATTACCTCGTTTCATAGTATGAGTAAAAGTTAGTACAGAGTAAGTTGAAAATAAAAACATCAGTAAAACACTGCAATTTTATATGGGCCAAATTAAAGGCTTGGTCTTGGGTATCATTCAGAAACCAGTAATAATGTAACAAGAGTAGAGGAAAGATGGTGCCTATACAGGTTCCACCTGTGCATTTTTACAAGCTCTAGCAATAATAATAATAATAATTTTGTAATTACAATTTTATGTAAAAACAATTACAATGTTTATGTAATTCTCAAGTTTAAGCTGAAAATAACAATCAATTCAACATCTTTAAAAGGGGCAAAATTATCAGTTCCCCAGGAAGGACATGAATCAGAGCATGCAAAATATTCTTGTTTAAATTCCATTATAACCCTCTTTAAGAAGTGCTCCTGCATATTCCAGGATGCATACTGTTGCAAATGGATCTACACAGTAAGAAGTCCCACTCTTAACTAACCTCGTAACTGTATCACATGAAAACTCTGCTCTCATGTTATTCACTTCTGTTTTGAGATTATTTATAAGAAACAATACAGAGCCAAGAAAAAAAAACCCAAAAAACATAACCCCAAAACTTTTGAGACCTCCTGCTGATAGCCTTCAGCTATAAAAACTTAAAATTTGATCGTTTGTTTTCTGACTCTTAGCTTTCATTCAAGTCAAAAGTTTGAAAAGTTTGTGTCTTGGCACATGACTGCCTCAAACCAGGACACTTCTTTAATAAATGCCTCCTACGCAGTGCTGTCAAGGTTTAAATTCTGTATTTTATTGTCTTCTAGCTTACAAAACCATTCAACTAACTCCAAGACACCAGTAGAACAAGATTTCCTTTTTCAGAGTATGAACTGAGGAGACTATGCATGGTCTGATTGTCAGAAGAGTTTCACTAATGTAAACAAACCGTAAAAGGAACTGTAACAACTGAACAGCCACACTTCAATGCTCATTCAGAAGACACACCTCAAATATTGTTACTGTAAATCCCACACTTCAGTTGGAATTGTTCAGGCTACACATAGATCTCTGAAACTGTAGAACAGATATGTGTCTATGTGCTCATGGTATTGCAGCTATTCATGAGTTGTCATGTTTTCTTGGAAGACGCTGGAACTCTTAACATGCATTTTACCAAAACCCCCCACATTATTTGTATACACATTGTAGAGATCATATTCACAGTATTTTAATACAACAGAGTACCTGTTTCTTGCACTGTTACTGGATATCTGCTGCATTTTGCTTCTGGCTTCTGAATTTTAGTCAGGTTCAGTAATTGTGTAACTTGTGGCACATCTGTATTTAGCTGGCAGGTTCGAGGAATAACATCTGAGGACTCATATGGCATGAATGGAACAACACACATATCTAGAACCAAAGAACATGGGCTTTACTTCACTCAGATCACACAATGGAATTAAATTTGACTTATTAAATTGTTATAACCCAATGAACTAAAATACATGCAACTTAATACACTATAGTACTTTGAAAAAATTTTCTGTAATTGATCACTTTTAAGACAAGAAGCATGTGCATTTCAAAATGAGAGTGTGTATTTTTTAGGCCAAAATGGCCAAATATGCTTCAACTAAAAAATGCTGGATTAGTCATAGTAAACCAACTTTGACTTGGCAAGTTAACAAGCAAAATACATTTTGTTCATTTTTATTACAGCTCAGTGTTAAATGTAATACTGATATACTGATTTTCAGACGAACATATGAAAATAGTACCAACATCAGTGGGGCTGAAGTTGTAAATAGAGAAGTCCCATATATGCAAATAAAGAATTTGGCAAGCTTTGATTCCAAACTTTGGACTCCATTATGCTTCTATGATAAACTAAACCCCTGTCAACCTATCTACTCTTGTGCAACCAGGCACTAGTAGAATGTGATCTGATTGTCTCTGCTTTCCCTTTGATAAACAATATAGACTGAGTTAATGAAAGTTATTGCCTACGAAGAAAGGTACCCAGAGTCAGAACCATTCCTGGTGTTCTGATGTACATTCATTCCAAATTTTGTAAGAATTTTGAATACAAGAAGCTAATGAATATTAGCCTCTTTTCCAAGGATAAGAAGAGAAAAACATAACCCCGAATCCAAACACAAATAATAGACCAAGTACTAAGAGTCTAATAGAAAAATTCAAGTGTGCCATGTTGTATTTCAGTAATATAAGTAAGATAAACGCTAGCAACCATTTTCTTCACCAAGATGGTACTGTACTTATTGCTGTAAGACAATACTTAGTGATAAAAACCCCATAAGTAATCTCAGGATTACTATGGAAACCAGAAACTAGGTATGTATTAAGCCTGTATGCCTCAATATCATGGGGCAGAGAAGATGGATTCTTTCCTCCATCTCAATGATCTCACACGGAAATAATTTCTTAGTATAAGTGGTATCTCCTTTCCACTTGCCATCACTTTAGGAACGCAAAACATACTGTACACTAGCTACTAAGAAGAAATAGCAAACACATTGCACCTTGAAATCACTACTTCCAGCACCGAGTAGGTTTAAGCAAATAACTTGACCCTCATTGAAAGTTGGAATGACACTGCATTCAAGTGGGGCTCAACCAACTGGTCCAATCATCTGAGAGGAGATATACTTTATCAAATCGTGATTGTTAACTAAAGTTAATTAGTAATAACAAAAACCTATTGTTTTTCTGTAATTGGGTATGAAGTACAAAGTTATTTTAATACAGCCAAACCTTGAGCTGTAACGTAATTTTATGACTTGCCTAGATAAGGAAATTTGTAAGTACAAGAAAATTCTAATGCCCACCAGCTGTGTAATAATCATAGAATTGATAATCCAGTAATTAAAAATGTAGCATTTTACCATGCATACATTTTATTAAAGTAGTCTGCTCATTACGTTAACTACATTTTTGGAATTTTGGAACTCATTTAGAACACTTACGCACATTCAAATACTGTTTAGAATGGAAGAAGATAAAACAATGCACCAATGGGATTAATTTAAATTAAAGCCAGTGAGGCCTCTAACTGCAGTTTCTGATGAGACTTTACCAGATTCTCTCCGTAGTAATTTTTTCATTAATAGTTTTTTATAACCTCACCACCATCACAAAAAAAAAAAACCCACAAAAAAGCCCCAAGTAATCACAACGATCACATACTCTCCCTGACTGGTTTAGGTTTTCCAAATGGAAGATACATTTAGTTACATTTAAAATATTACCTACTATCCCCCCTTCAGAAACCAGAACCATTTCTTCAGGTGTGTTCTTTAAAAGCCACAAAATGAAAATTTGAATGACACTGAAGCTGAACTATACCTAGGCTTCCTCTAAAATAAAAAAGTGGCCGCTGTGTTTTTCAATTCCTCCTCTATTACTGCAAGTATCAGCAAGGAATGAAGTTTCCCCCCTTGGAAAATAATGATGCAGGATTATGACATTAGTTTGGAGAGCACTAAACCTTTGACCAATACCTTGCTCTATTACAAATTTAATCTCTCATTTTTCAGCTCACCACCAATATTACTCTCCCAATGAACAAGGACACATTAAGATAAATGGACTAAAGATCACAGACAGATGTTTATGATTGTTTCATTGCTCTGTTTCACATAACACCATTTAGTTATAGTTTTCTTTTGAATTATTTAAAGACGAAATCTTTTATCAGCTACGAACACCCCAAATCAAGAAAACAAACAGTAAATGCTGCTAAATTTAAGTATTTCTCTTTCATTTCAAATACTCTTGTTTTGGCCAAAACCTATTTCCTATCAGCATAAGATAAGCTCATCAAAACAAACTGTATACTTGATAATTCTTGAAAAAATTTCTTCAATAATATACTTCTAATGAAGCCAACGTTTAAAACAGAGGAATACACATACATCTAATTACTTGCCTCAAGTCCAGCGCTAGCAGATTTAACATGCTGTACTACCACTTTAGTTTTCATGAAATCATGATCTTTCAAATTGCCAATCTGATGACTAAGAAGCTTTTGATTTTATAGTATGAACAGTTATGATTAAGACTACAAAGTAATTATAACACACCATCTTTCTCAGCTGTATCTTGAGGCTTGGATTTTAAAGTGAAGATCTTTCTCAGTTTACAGTTAGCTGAAATAATAATTCCATCCAAAGACTGGAAGACAGCTCCTCTGAATATTTCACTGGTGAATGCTATCAAGTCAATACACATATTGCACCACTAGAAAAGAGAAACAATACTCTTTAATAAAATCCAAACACTAATCATTGCAGAAAAGTATTAGCATATAGTTTGCTGTAACTGAAGTCTCTGTGGATTATTAGATTCTCACAGGCTGTGATTCACAATGCATACCACTTTGATAATAAAAAAGGTATTTCTGTATTTGCACTTAGAACAACTATTTATACACACAAATCAGTCCATATGACCTACTGACTGCCAGTGCAAGTAAGCTCTGTTATCTAGCATATCCACAATACATTTTACAGCTATTTCTAAGCAAAAACTACATTTATTGAAGGTTTTCTGGGGGGAAAGAAAAAGTTATTGAATATTACTTCATAAGTTAAAGTTCCCGCAGCTTAAGTGCTCCAAAGGCTACAGTTGCAGATTCTTTCTGAGATACAAAGGAAAAAAAAAATGAAAAAAGAAAAAAGCAAAGATCTCTAAAGCCTGCACCCTTTCACACCACAAATGATCAGGTAAATTTCTAGTATTGACAAAACCCCAGTGTATTTTAACATCTGAAATCTACTTTTTGTTTATAGCACGTGTTATGCATTCCTGCTAAGACATTTCTGACAGACAAATCAGATAATGACAACTGCCTGGGTTGCCAAAGATCCTACTTAAATACATGTTGTAATTCTCATTAGATGTTTATTCCATTTGTTTCAGGAAACACTGTCAGAACACGAATATCAATGTTCTACGCTCTCTTGCACTGTTTTTGTAGCTGTTTTAAATTCTCTGTTTCAATTTTTTTCCACTGAATTCAACACATGTACATTGCTGTTCTTTATAATACAGAAATAAGCAGTTACAGGTGTCTGTTTTACATGAAGGGCACATTACCCCTCTAGAAAAAAAAGAAAAGAAGTTTCATATAAAAGAAGTAGTATGACAAGCAGAGGTGCTCTGGTGTTCCTAACAATTCTTTTCCTTGATTTGGATATCTATTGAGGGATGAGCTGCTGCTACCACATCTTCTATAGCTGGGAAATAATCCGAGATGGCCTCAAGGAGAAATGCAACCATTTTCATGATTTTTGCAGAGTTGTAATACATTTGATATGATTAATCACATGTAAAAAATAGTTGACCAGAGGGGTTGAAGTTTTATTAAGGGAAAAGAATACTAAGACATAGCGACTGTACACACCTTATTTCCTTATAAAGACAAGGTGAAAGTACTAGTTTCTACATGCCAAATAGTAAATATTTTTTGAAGAAAAAAAAAGTGCATATATTACTGTTCAGCTTCTAAATCTGAAATTTGGAAGGAAAGTAATAATTGTTTTGAAGGCACAAAGCAATGGAAAATGCAATATTTAATTATAACCGATATTTCTGTTGCTGAGCTTGAGAAATAGCATCGTTTCTAAGAATACAATACAGGAAGCTAGCACTTGAAAATGTAAACTATGTTCTACTGATATAACAAATGATATATTTTATCCTTATTCACAGTCAATCACACTGATAATAATGGTCAGTCTGTGTTAGTAAGTAAGTTAAAACAATGGAGTCATGTAAAATATCACTGAAAGCAGCATACTCCTTTAAATAAAAGCAAAAATAAAGATAACCATTTAAAAGAAGACAAATGTGACACTAAGAAATATAGACCTACTCTTTAAGGTTGGTCAAGCATTAAGGTTATTAAAATATTTTGCCATAACTGATCAGAGCATTTAGACATCTCTCTGATTAATGTTTTACTATTTAAATTAAAACACATAAGTGAAGTTCATATTCTGATTGAATTTAACTTGGTGTAATTATTGCATACTTTAACGCTGAAACATTTGTGCTAGCCTGACACCAACTAACTGAAATCTTAGTGAAGAAAAATAATTTCATTTCAGTGGATCTTGAATTAATGGCAATTTTAGGGGTACGATCTGATGCACATTCATTTGAAAAATGTCCAATCAGTTCTTCCCACAAATCAGAAAACTCCTGAAATCTCAAATCAGCACAGATGTCTTTACCCAAACCCTCTGAAGTTATGGGGTTTTTTAAGATAATTTTGTAAAATATTCTCTCTCATGTCTAGCCTTAAATCCACAGGAGCTTAGTATGCTAAATGTTATCTAGTTCTATTGGTGCATACTTATATTTTAAGATATTTGAAATCTAACTGTTCTCATCTCCAAATGATTTTCTAAAGCAGAATTTCAGATGAGTCTTTACAAAGTTATATGGTAACCATCATCTTTCTTATCTTGACAGCTACTTCCATATGTTGTGGCTGGGCGTGGGAGAGGGGAACAGGGAGAAGCTGATGGCTATTGTTTTATTTTCATCAGTTTGACATATACATTGCTTAATATAAACCAGAATCTGGAAGAACCTGAAGCAAATTAAAATAGCCATCAGCTACAGTCTACCCGCAGCTCCAGTGAATGTAGTAAAAGCTCACTGCAAGAGAAGGCACATATGAACAGGGGCACTATAATGAAGAAGCATCTCAGACACACAGAACTTTAGAAAGAAGTGAGAGATAAACACATCACAGAGTGTTAAGCTGGGAAAATGGGAATGAACTCCTAATGTTAGAAGGAGGGTAGGGCAGTAGTATTAAGTGGTTCTGATTCCATCCAGCAGAGGGAACAAAAACACATTTATCCTGAATTGTCAGGAACTGAATTCTAAACTAAACAGTAATTTCAACAAGTCTATAAACATACATAAAACATCTCTGATAAGAAAGTGTGCTCAACTGCAGTTCAAGGAATATTCCCAAGGTACCTACTATTTTGCGCTTGATCATAAACAGTGGAATTTTTGCATGCAGAGGGGTTACAGACAATTCCTTGTGGACCGTTGATAAATACAATCTTCTTTTAATATTTCCTAAATCAGTTACCCTATAAAAGAAAAAGCAGGAGAGAATGGAGAAGATCTTTGACAATTCAATAATCCAGTATCTTTTGGCAATCGCAAAAAAACTATTCATATGCAGAACCTTTATGTCAGTGATAGCAAATATGGAATGTAAGAATGTTTTGGGTTTTTTTTTTTTTTACAGGATGAGTAATGAGATTTCTTCCTCAAATACAAACTTGGTGGTTATATTCCTGCATATATAAAAATCACTTTACATGCTAATTTTATTTCAACAGTCTATACTCTTCACTAGATTTCCACAGTTCTTCAGACTGTGAAAGAATACAATTTGTACGAACTGAGAACCCAGTAGCCTTTAATAATCACACTTGTTTCTGCCCCTTAAGCTTGTGTTATCTTGGGACACACTGTCACCTGCTAACTAGAAAAACCTTATTTGCTTTTTTTTCCTAAAAATACCTCTGTCATTTTATATATACACTGTTGGCTTAAAGATAGACAGAAGACGTTGATAATCTGTTTTACTTCCTGAGCACATATCTTCAAATGTGAATTATAATACAGAATTTTATTGCTCACTATTCAGGTCATCTCACAATCACACCAAGGACATTGAATTTGAACAGTTCTAATAGATTCTGACCACAGCCACAACCACAAAAATAAGGTTTCCTTCAAACTGATGAAGAGGCTCATTTTTAGGTTGTTTGGCTGGGATAGAGTTAAATTTTTTAGGAGTAGCTTGTATAGTGTTATGTTTTTAGATCTCTCATGAAAACAGTGATGATATCAAGGGTGTTCTCATTACCGTTGGGAAGTGCTTACACAGCAAGGTCTTTTCTGCTTTTCACACTGCCCTTCCAGGGAGTAGGCTGGGGATGCACAAGAAGCTGGGAGGGGGGACAGCAGCTCGGGTGACCCCAGCTGAACAAAGGGGTATTCCATGCCATATGGCATCACGGCTCAGCAATAAAAGCTGAGGGAAGAAGGAGGGAATTTTAGAGTTATGGTGTTTGTCTTCCACCTAACTGTTACACGTGAAGAATCTCCGCATTCCTGGAGCTGGCTGAACACCCTCCTGTTCCTGGGAAGTAGCAGATGCTTTATTTAGCTTTGGTTGCATGTGCAGGTTTTGCTTTATCTGTTAAACTGTCTTTATCTCAATGCACAAGTTTTTGCACTCTTACCCTTGTGATTCTTTCCCCCATCCCACTGTGGATGGAGCAAGAGAGCAGCTGAGGGGCTCAGCTGCCTACCTGGGTTAAACCACAACAGCAGCACAACTTCAATATCCCCCAGCCAGCCTAACTTATTGTACTGCAGAACAGACATGACTTTACAGGCTGCACTCTGTACAGAGAAATAATGATTAATTTACCTATTATTTTTGAACAAGCCTATTTCTAAGAGGTGGGTGTTCCTCTGTAATTAGCAGCCCCTCTGAGAAGATGACAAATAATTACAGTAAATAACTTTCTGTCTCTACTTAGTGGTGTTAAAAATAATTACTCAATCATTACATTTAAATACTGGGTTTTACTTCAAAATTGTGAGACTGCACTACAGACTTTTTTTTATTATTTCTACTGAAAACACCTTTGCATGACTAAGGACTACTAAGGATAGTTCATTAACTACTGAAATGTTGTCAACCAAAATTTGCAAATAAACACCCTGACACATTCTTAGGACTCCTTAGGTTAACTTAGGAGGGCACTAACTCTGCAGCAAATTACATACTTTAGCTATTTTTGTCAATTCAAGCTTTCAACCAAGGACTGCAATTATGTAAACATCAGCTCTACTAATATAGGTGATAAAAAACACAGGAGCACCTTCTTGTTTTCCTGTAGTCATTAAGACCAGCATGCAAAGCTAACCCATGAACTTTCCAGAACTTGTTGATTCTTCCTCTCCCTAGCAGACAATCTGACTTTTAATATATTTATCCTCATAACATGGCTGAGCAAACCAAAACAAAGTGGAAGAGTCTACCAGCTGTTTAATCTTGAAAGACTGGCAGCTCCTATCATACACTTCAAAGGCAGAAATTTTACTATTGCGCTGGGGGGAAGAAAGTTACATCCTTACCACTGCTATCACTTAACATAGCAGATATCAGTATCAGCTGCATATATATTTATGGATGAATAATACTATCGAGTCCTTGAAAAATGATTTCATCATAAGACCTGGGCTTGATCTTACTTTGGAAGGAATTTAAGGAATTAACCCAAGATCATCAGAAAGTTCACTGCATAGCTAAGCCTGTGCCCCACATCAAGGCTTAGTTCCATCCATCACTGTGCTTCTCATATGCCCTTTGAAGAAAAACCTATGGATGTAGTTTTCAGAAGCTCTCAACTCTCTTCTAAATCTTGATATTCAGAAGTGCTAAGAAATTGAGACAGCGAAGAACATCAAAGAACTGAAGTAGCGGTTGCTCGAAATGCCCCTAGATCTCCTGGTCATGTATAGAGCTGAGCAACAGCACTGAGGAACCAGGTGGTCACAGTAACTCGAGTGCTGAAACACAAATAAAAATACTATTCCTGCTGAAACTCAAAATGCATAATTCTCAGTGGAAAATGTACCTTTAAATGACGCTATGACAGAGCAATAAGAGCCTAGAATTAGTCATGTGTATCTCCAAACAACTGGCAATACAAATCTAAGTTCACTTTATAATACTAGTTCAATATGTTTACATTTTTTATTTATTTTTATATGAATAGTTTTATCTTTCTCTCTCATGAAAAATATTAGATACGTTACGAATAAAAAGGCTATTGGTAAATGCACAGCCTAGATACATTCTGAAGTGCAATCCTAAACACATACAGTTAGATCTAAGTACACACATTTATATCAGACTCTGTCAAATAATTCTAAAATAAGATGGTTTTGTGATGGTATGTATGCTGTAAAGAAGCAGCAAATCTTAGATATATAGTTCTAATCAAACCTAAAGAATCTTAGAATTAATTTCAATAAATGAAAGTAATAAAAATATTTATATTCTAACAAGCAAGAGCAGGTAAAACATTTGAAGAATAGGCACAATTGGAGAAAAAAAGATGGTCTGAAAATTCAGTAAAATAACTTAATTCCTGGGAGAAGGAAGATAATTATTTGAGAATAGGTGTAAATGTCAGACATTTCAGTTACGTTGCTTCTCGGAAAACAAGAGAACAAGGGTGTGATGAAACTCTGTTCTGAAATAATTCAGACAATGGGAGTTAGAATATTAGAATTCTCGATTATAAAATGAGTCAAGAGGTGAAACTCAACCTTTTTTTTTTTTTTACTTCTTATCAAAAGGCACAATCTATGTTAAACCTATGATGGCAAGAAACATCTGCAGCACACATCTTGATTTTCAAGGATGCATTAAAAAAAAAATCTGTATAGGAGTTAATGTATTCTTATTATGTCTGTGCTTGAGTATTTATATCTAAGGGTCAGACGTGATAGAAAAGTAATGAGACCATGTTGAGAAAAATGAGGTAGTCAACAGGAAAATAAACCTCATTTATTATAATATTCCTGTGATCAGCAGGTGCATAACTCTCCCAGCTATGGTCATTAACTGCATTCATTTCACACTTAACATCTACATTTGCAAACCATTTGAAAGTAAAATTACCTTACAATTCAATTTTCAATTTTATTTTATATCTTCAACTTTGATTGACTATTCTCCTCACAATGGTAACTATAGTGAGATTGCAAGTAAATGGTAGCAACTACCCAAGAGTACAGATAAACTCATCTTCTCAGATTACCTATTCACTTTGCTTCTGTATGTACAATAATTTATAACCATTTGTTAATGTACAATTCAAGGTTTAAAATGAACTTTAAAAAAAAATGATGTTGGACTGTTGAAGGGATGCTTCATTTATCAGGCTCACTTGTGCTTAAAATGAAAGTGTTTCTTTCCTTATAAATGACTTAAACTAGAAGTTTACCAAACATGAAAGCAGGTATTTCATTGATGTTGCTATGCAAAAATAAACTGCCACACAATTTATTAGTAATGGAAATATCTTTGCATCCTGGGGAAAATCCAGATAGAATTCACCGGTAAAGCTTAACTGTTACTATGCCTGTATATTAGTATTTAGCAATTGTAGTGACGTTTTCACCATTAAAAGCATGTGCTTCAGAAACATTAGACAGTATCATCATCTCCATTTGAAAGATCGAAACCCAAAGTAATAGCAATATCAGCTGATTTGCCATCCCTACAGATTCTTAAGTTTCCTTATTCAGGAGCAGTCTGTAGTTCACATATGCCTTTTTTTATGCACTGCTTGTGAACTCGTAGGAGATACTGTTATTGAACTGTCTGCCTGATCATCTGAAATACTGAGCATTTTATTCCGAACTCATGAACCCAGACTTAGTTATGCTGAAAATCTCCACAGAATAAGAGATCAGGAAGACTGATATGTCACCTAGACCTAGAGAACAAGTTATGAATAACCAGCTTTATTTTTATATACTGGAATTTTCTGGTGATTAGGTTTTTCTGGCAAGAATTAAGGAAAAAAGTACCCTTAAAGAGTACCCATAAAAGATCAGTAATGCAGGTGAAAAAAGAGAATAATCAAATCTGGTTGCCAGACTAGAAAAAATTCCTGAATATGAACAATTACAAAGAACTGGGGATTCCTGAGCTCTCCCTGGAATGTATCGACATATTTGCAATCAATTCTGCAATTGAAAGAATGCTCTGGTATTTTCACAGATCAACAATAATTTGTTGTTAAAGTTTCATTACTCTTAGAATTTCACATGTTTAAAAAAAATCATTTTGGAAGTGTTCATTACATAACGTATTGTAGAAACTTGTATCAATATTTTAACATCCTTGGCTTTGAAATGAACACATCTTTCTCTTATTTTCAAGTTGTTAGTAAATTCCATTTTCAAGCATAGTGGTATGTTCCTCTGAAGCATGATTTGCTGTACCAAACCATTTGGAAAAATGATAATTCTAGAAAATAGTTTTTAATTTTTTCAGTACATAGTAGTCTAGTAAGTATTAATATATGGAAAGTTTAGTGCCTTCATTTCAAGAATCTAAACAAGCTACCCTTGTAATGCAGTTATTTATGCCTGAAACTAATTCTGTTGGCTTTTTAGTTTATTGGCTGTTATTTTTTCCTTCCATGAATTTATCTAAAGAGAAAAATCTGTCCTTTTGTGTTTACAAAGGCAAAGCAAAGGATATGATTGCACCTGCTATCTGTAACAGTTCTCTTACGTGCAGCCATATTTCTCTCATCTAAACCATCTATTCCAATTCCTAAGACTTGCTAAGTCTGCCCTTTAAAAAGGCAAAGCTAAGTTTTCTTGCTGACACCTGATCACGCCTTCACTTTATTCAAGATTTTTCATACACTGAATAACATAGAGAAAAGTCACAGCAGGCCATCATTTAACATCATGATAAGTTTTACTCTATACATTTAATAGCATACTGTATAACAGATTAAAAGAGACTCCCTACCTAGCAAGTTAAAATTTAACAAAACAAAGCATCTCTCACATCAGTTGCAACAGATCAAAGATATTTAAACAAAGATAAAGTGATACTGGTTAAAAGAATTACCTTCGGGGCATTTTGAAAGTTATGCAGAAATATTGCAATACAGAAAAATAATATTCTTGATCTTGGACTGAAGTGATTAGTCGAAAAAGAGTAAACTGTACAGACTGGACATAATGTCTCCTCAGCCAACTAAGCTAAAGGTACTGTGCTTAAGCACTAAATTAAGACTGCCTGTAAGTACATCTACAAAAAGCAATTACACTAGCTGTTCATTTGCAAACTCTACAACTGGAAGACATCCTGTGCTATCACCCTCAGAGGATACAACAGCCTGATGAAAGAAACATTTCTTTTTGTGACAACTATTGACTTCACTGTACAAATTGTATCTAATTTGAGCTTGGCAGACTGATGAGTATGCTCTGGTCTGAAAAGAAAGCAAGATGCTATTTCTGCAAAAAAAAAAATCTGAGAAATGCATTTTGTTCATCATTGTTTTTCTGGTTTTTTTTTTTTAAATAAACAGTAATGCTGGATAACCTGTCTATTAGCAGGCCCAAAGTGATCAGCCAAAAGGCAACTGATACATGGATAGAGGAGATCCCCTTCTTCCACTTTCCCATTCCTTTCTGGAATTATCTCTGCTTCCCCTACCATTCTTCATCAGTTATTCAGAGTCCTCCACTGCTTTCATGCTGCTTCTCCTTCCCATGCTGAGCATTCCTGGTCTGCAGACCCATTGTGGTTAAATACAACCTGGAAGACTTTATCATAACACCAGAAGGATGCACAATAGAAAATACTGTCTTAAGGCATTAATTAGGACAGTCAGACCTCATCCAGATTTAGGATCTTTTAAGAGAAGTCACAAGCTTCACACCATGGACAAAAATTAATTGTAAATTTATTTTGAAAGTGTTCTCTTTTTATAGCTGATTCAAGAACCTCATTTCAGGACCACTGTAAATTATCTGGCCCAGAATCTGACTCAAACCATCTCCTTTCTAGTTTGGAACTAAGTATGTTACTTGGATTATCATAATCTGCGACTAAATATTACTTTTCTGCCCTCAATTTACTTGTCACTAAGCATTCAGGAGAACGGTTTAAACTAGAATTCTAATATTAGATGAAAAAATCTGGTAACTCTTCTAACCCCATCCTTCAACCTCCTGCAGGATGTTCCAAAGTCATTCTCATCAAAGTCAAGATTTATACACTGTTCCAAGGAGTTGCATTATTTTATCTCCATTTTCGCTCCGATTCCTTTTTGAAAGTAATAAGACAATAAAAGCACATCAGGGTCAGAACAGCAAGTGAAGTGGTTTTACTTACCAATTTTAAATAAAGAAAAATACCTAACTGTCACTGTCAAGATTTAAGAAAGGGTTATCAACTGTACCTGAGCTCACGGTGAAAGCCTGGCAATAAACACCTGACTGAAAAGAATGCAAGGACTCACTGATCCTGATTTTGACCAAATATGGTTATGTGCAAGCTCTAGAATCTAATATCAACAGTGATAAAGGATTTTCTTCACACCTAGTGTTTTATACTGATTAATTAAACAAGCAATGAAAGGCATCAAATGTGAGAAGTTAGAAAGAATTATGGAATAAGGGTAGCAGACTTATCCTGCCTACAGGAAAAGAAAGTATCCATCTTTCAGACTGAGTGGCTAATTAACTAGCAAGATAATTTTAACTAGTACTGTGCATTTTGTGCAGTTATAAAAAAGGATTAATGCAATTAATACCTATGGAAGCAGGACACCCTGATCATGAGTTATCTTTTTTGGGATACCTGTTTTCTAAATGACCACCCTTGCTGTGTTGGTAGTCTAGTGAAAGTGATCCCTGGAAGCGTTAATAAAAAATATTTACTCTCAAGTTACGGAATGTAACATACCCTAATAATTTAAGAATGTTTCTATACTGCACTCGTCCTTCACAAGAAAACCCCCAAAAACTTAAGGAGCAAGCCTTATGCTACTTACTAAATGTCAGTATTTCAAATAATCTCTCCAGCTAAATCTGTTCAATAGATTTTACCTTCAGCCTCTATCTAAAATTTTCAAATACTGTCAGAAGTACACAACAGAATTTGTATCTATGTCCTGCTTCTCATTTTAAAAGCTTGGTTGAAATTTTGCAAGACTAACCAAGATTCATATTTTTGTTATTCTGTATCTGAAAACATGCTGGGTTTTTAGATTACCATGAATAATTTATTATATCTGTCAGCAAAACTGAAATGATGACTAATTATATTAGCATGTAATTCACAAATTCAAGCTATTACAGTGTCTATAGATAAATTAGCTATGCGTGTAAAATCCAGTATGTTCTGGTTATTAAAAATTTGAAACTGAAAAACTTACATTTACAGAAACTGAAAACAATTTATATTCTACTGTGCTGTTCATAAGCAGTATCACTTTTATCAACAAGTACACTTGCTTCACAAATGTGGACATTTTAAGCCCTTTACTCCCGCAAATTTCTCAATACATAACTAGCTAAACTTTGTCAGAAAACTTCTTAAACCTTATCAGGTGTGTTCCAGGGTTTGAAACTCCACAGTCTTCCCATTTATTTAATAATCAGGAGCATCTCTTTGTGTTATAAATCCACTAAGCTTCTGTATGTATGATCAAAACCATCACTCCTCACAGAGTGAAAATAAACTACCACTGTGGTTTCAGGTGATGCTAATTCTGTCATTCCAAGCAGAGTTAGGAAAATGCCAAATTTTCAAAGCTAGTACATACCAACTGTGCTTGGTTATTCCCAAGCTTTCTGAAATTCTTCTCCCTAACAAACACATGTGAACAAAAAGCAAATAACTGCCTTAATTCTGATGGATTTCAAGAAATGAAAAAAACAAAACCAAACCAGATGTAAAATACAAAATCATAAATTTAAATTGCACACTGTAGCTCTTGTACATAACAATGAATAATCCCATGTGCCGGTACTGTCTGACTGGCTGGAAAGCAGTTTTGTACAAAATGACCTCAGGGTCCTGCTGAACAAGTTGACCAGGAGGCAGCAAAGCACCTTTGCAGCAAAGAAAGTGAGGAGCATCCTGGGCTGCATTAGGAAGAGCATTGCCAGCAGATCCAGGGAGGTGGTCCTAGTCATCCTTGGTAGGACCACAGCTGGAGTGCTGGGTCCAGTGCTCAGGTCTGTGAGGTGAGAAAGATGGGCACAATGGCTTGAGTCCAGCACAGGATAATGAAGATGATTAAGAAACTAGAGCATCTGAGTTAAGAGAGGTTGAGGGAGCTGGGATTGCTTAGCCTTGAGAAGGTTCAAGAGTGGATCACACTAATGTGTATATATCTAATGGAAGGGAGCCAGACTCTCCTCAGCAGTATTTAAAAAGACCAGAGGGGCAATGTGCACAGATTGAAATACAAGAGATTTTCTTTAAACTTGTGAAAATCGCAGGATCAGAAATACACAACAAAATCCTGCAAGGTTATCTACCAAACTATTTGTGCAGTCATCCAAAAATCTATTTTACACATTTTTAGGCACATCAATATGTTGACTGTTATTGTAGCAATACTCATCTAATCGTGCAATCTAACAAAGTCTCTAAAACTCTACTTAATTTTTTTTTTAAATAAAAGGCAAACCAGCTAATTTAAACATTCAGTACATTCAGTATTTATCACAGGAATCCTCATTACCGGTTGATAGCAGTAAGTTAGAAAGTTTAGCTGAGCTAGTGCCAGCAGTGATGGATGGCCTTGAAGAAATTCTTGTCTGCTGATCAGATCAGTCACTGAACAGAAAGTAAAAAAGACGAGGCTCAGAGTAAATCTGTATTTCCATCTCTATACAGAATGAGAGAGGAAGAAACGTACCATAAAGCATCATGTGCAGCTATTATAAAGCTTGCCAAAGTGTTTCTCACAAAGTAAACTCGATGGCTTGGTATGCTATCAATTTCACTTGAAGCTACTCAAAGATTCAGAAGTAAGCACTCGGATTATGTGAGAAACTATTTTCAAACATTAAACTTCAGGAAGCACCAGCACAATCAGTATTCTGTCCACAAACAAACAAGAGATTCCTTTCAAAACATCTGAAGTGAAACAAACTGAATGGCAGTCACACGAAGCAAGGACTTCTCTATAAAATACTCTATTTCACAAATCTTGAAGGAGCTTATAGGTACATGAATAAGATATACTTGATTTCTAAACAAAATTTTAGAACTAGGTTTATTTTGAAATGAAGTTTTAACTTCTGCATACAGCTGCACAAAGTGGGGAACAAACGAGATTGTATTTTAAGGCATATATGTACCTTTAATTAGCTGCAGTTACTTTGAATTCATTGATGAACTTATATTACAATCAAATCATACTTGTTCTAATCATTACAAAAGCAATTAAGTAATGAAACAGATACACTGAATTAAACATCTATTCTTTTTCTAAAAGTATATAGAAATGTATCAAGTGAGATTATTTCATCCACATAGACACTGAAATCACTGCACATAAGACAAGGAGAGAGAATTAGGATTTGTATCAGGCTCTTGGAGATAATACTAACTCAGAATCAGGAAAGTTGAGGAAAAGAGAAAAAGTAGTGAAAAGTGTTTTATCTATGTAAATATAGTAAATTATTTTACACACTTTTAGAAGGCAACAATTAAAACCATAGAAGCAAAAAGCATAACTAGAACTACACTCAGGAAATTTAGCACAGAACAGAAAAGTCAGTGTGATTTGACACAAAAAGAAGGTCCTTGTCGCAGGAAAAAAAAAAGTTACTTTTAAAGTTGGGTATTCTTAAATCAGAGATACCTTATTATAAAAAAAATAAAAAATAAAAAATAAACAACAAACAAAAAACCAACAATAAACAACAAACAAAAAACAACAATAAACAATAAACAATAAAAAATAAGCTAAGAAATAAAACTACATTGAAAGGAAGACAAAGCTTTGGTAGTAAGAGAAATTAAAGAGTAAGGGAAGTTGCTTGAAAAATCTACAGTTTTCCCATCTATTCAACAATTACTAGCTTTCTTACCAACAGTTTCTTCTCAATTTAAATGTTAGTATTTTCTGCACCAAGATCTTGATGCGTAGAGCCAAAATTGTCTTCTTAAAACAAGTATTTTTATCCCATAATTCCATGCTCCATGGAGAAACAACAATATGCTCTGGTAAAGATCTGTGCTAAATAAGTTATTTTATCCTTTGAAGATTATATCAATGTTCACATTCTAAAATCATGTTAGAAATTAAGGCTGTAACATTATATATTCTTCTGTGGCAAACATGATGTAGGTTATAAATGTTCACTAACTCACAAACCACTGAGACTAAAATATGTACTTGAATTGTTGTAAATTGACTGAGGAATTTTAATAAATATGACTCAATTTACACTAGCATATTCTTTGTTAATGTAACGAAATACACCAAGGTGACTAAACTTATACACAAAAGATAACAGAATTACCCAGCAACATAAAATAGCACACCAACCTAATTTAATGAAATAGATTATTCACATTATAACGAACAGTTTCTCTACTGTGGTATAGCTGGAATGATGTTTTCTCGGCATCTCATTTTATCCTCTGACTTAAACCTGCAAAGGTTGTTTCTTACTACAGACACAAGAGACTTCAGACAGTCAAGAAAAGCTGACACCAATGGATATAGATGAACACAAACTTACAGAAAGATAAACAAAAATCACTACAAGAAAAATAAAATTCTGCATTGACTTTACTCAGTTTAAGCACATAGCCTTTTCTTGCAGGGTTTCTAAGGCATAATGTGTGCTTTGTTAGTCCAAATCTTAGATATTCTACTGGCTACAAAGCTGACTGGGCCACGATGGTTATAAAGAGCTGGTGCCACAGGGCAGAAATGGTGTTCAAAGACTGACAATTGCCCAAGTTTAAGACTGTATTAAAACATTTCACATCGAACTAATGAAAAAAGGTCCATTTCAACTGTATTTCTCTTTTGTTACAACTATACCACTGAGCACTCCAAATTGTTCTAGGTTTTTACGACTTCGTTGGTTGTTTTTTTCTTCCCCTATTATTAGAATATATATTTCTTTTTGCCCTGAGCCAAATGGTCTTAGAATAGTTATTTATAAGTCTCTTACGAATTTTCAGAAGACTCTCATAAGCCAGTATTTTCATGGGTTTGATAAATTCATGTCCCATTTCTTCAGATTTTCTACTATCTTCATGATTTTTAGAGCTTGTTCTGTCCTCAAAGGAGTGTCAGTGTTTAAAACATCCAAGAAATAATGATCTCATTAGCTTAATTACTTCTTATGACTTGATAAGTCACCACGTTTTAATGCAAAAATCTGCCACTACAATTAATGGCTGCAATCAGGCATTCACTTTACATTAAGTATTCAAGGAAATTTTATGCATCTTACAGTAACTCAGTGGAGAAGTCTTGTCCCAGTGGCACAAATATTTGAAGTGTCAGAAATTGCTGGATCAGTCCCACTAGAAACAGGAAAAAAAATTAAATACATGTTCTGTATGCGTGCCGATGCACATTTCACAATCGAGCATTTCAATTTTGTACTACACAGCTATGCTGCTGCAACACTATTTCCCAGTGCTCACACAACATATGAGCATTAGAAAAAACAAAAGAAAACCAATTCAAACTGCAATACAAGTGTTGTTTTAAAAGTCCCATCTGTGGCTTTGATGGTTCTCATGAAAATAAAAAGGAACCTTTTCTTTTTTTTTTTTTTACTTCAAATTCTACATTGTGTTCCAAGAGAATGTAGACACCAAATATCCCACTGAAATTATAAATTAAAGTAATACTTTGCTATTGTATTATCTTGTAGTCATATGAAACTTGCTCTCATGTTTGTGACAGCGTACACCTCATTGAACAACTTCAAAAGCCCCTTGGGTAAAAATGCAATCCAGACCATGACAACAATGCTCAGTGGAGGCTTCTGATTTTCAGAAATACTGATTTAACTGAGGGAAACAAACAGAAAACTTTCAGGATTCAAGCAGCTATATCAAGGGAAATCAGACACTACAAAGCTGTCTGAATTGAACTATATGTTGCTTTCTTAGTTATTCCATCAGGGAGGGTACAGGCTGCTCTTCGTTGGCTAAACAAGACTCAACAGCAACATTGGCTGCTCTTCTAAATGCCAATTCCAGACTTCCTTCTTCTGTGGGCCAAATGACACTTTAACATTTCAAATCCCATTTGTATATAAATGTCTATTTTGGAAGAGTATTCAAAGATTACAGTACAACTGGGACATGGTATACTTTCCATAAGTGAAATACTTGAGGTCCATACACCTCAAAAGAGGAAAACAGAATGGTAACAGATGGAAATTTGACTGTAGTACTGCAGGATTTGCTAAGTAAGTTTAAAACCAAACTATTAGCTGTGATAATCCACAACACTAATTCTCAGTCCTCATTTTAGGTTCTAACAGCTTCTTGTAAAATTGACAACAAACAAATTAAAGTTGGATTTCTCTGAAAGATAATACATTAGACTAATATTATACTGAAGATAATACTAAGTTTCTTTTATAGAAATCAGATTAATCTTCAAGGCCTTAGTGCATGATCAGACTGTGCAATTTCCTATTTATTGTGCATGTTTGGAAAAACTAATTTCTAATTCTATATCCTACATGAGAAATATACTAGAGGACTCCCATTTGATCCAAACTCCCAACCAAAATCACGATCTCAATTTTTCTTCAGAAGTAAGGAGTTCATTCTAAATCAGCTCAGTTCATTGCTGCAAGCCTTATAAGGTATAATACCCTGCAGTGGAGTTTAAGGCATAAATTATGATTGGTGTATGCCCCAGGAAACATGCTTTGATTCTGGTTTATTCTGATGCAAGTAATAGACAACTTGAGAAAACACTCCATAGGACCCATCAAAGACTGATTACATGAACGCAGCTGAAATTTGGGTCTAACTTCCCTATGCTGCTAGTGCTTCCTTGATGCATAAAAGTGAAAATACCTTAAAAAGTGAAGTGATAAAGAGGACAGGAACCTATTTCACATCCTGTAATGCCAATAGAATTATTGACTTCAGTAAGTGCTGAATGGAGTCAGAACTTATTTGCCAGATATCAGCCTGTAGCAGGATCAGGTGCAGAAGTGAACCTGACAGTACTAGGACAGCACGTATCAACAAGGCATTTACTTTAATATGACGTTTCTGTACCTTTTACTTATTTTCAACTGATCTCCTAAAAAGTTAATGAAAAATCACTTTGCTAATGCTGAATTAAGCCTAAAGTAAGGGAGAAAATGTAGGTTCTACATTCCAATATAACACTCATTTAATAATCAGAACAACGTCACAGACATTTAACCCTTGGATACTTACAAGTTTGTCTAGCTTCCTTTGGTAGCTGCATTTTGTTGATTTGACTGCTTCCTTCAAGTACAAAAACAAAGCCTTTTACTTCTTTATCATACTCCTATAAAAAGAAATAAACAAACAGAAGCATCCTGACAGAATATTTCTCCTCACAACCAACTAACACACAAAACTAAAACCAATAAGTAATCAGAAACAGCAGACAGCACTGCAAGTATGTCAGTAGTTTAAATATGATGGTAATAATATAATCTATAGAAATATGTCCTTTACTTGCATGCTTTGTGAACAAATAATGCTGACAGACAGGACTCATGATCCAATAGGCCCAACTCAATCCATTAGTCATCAGAATAGCAAAAATATTTTCTAAATATTCGAACTATAAAATTATGTTTCGACCAACCTAGCCTGCAAGCAGGTATAAAGAACTCATTTAAGTAGCCATAGTCCTGCAAGTGACAACTCCACTGTAAGGTCAAAGACCTCATTACTTTTTAATTCTAACCTTCATTCACATTTTTCTGTTTTATACTCCAGGTTTTATAAGTTTCTTTAAAAACTTACTTTCCATATAGCTGATGGATTGCCAAAAATCTTCCATTTTGCTCCTGGGTTCTTGCCTTGAGCACTGAATATTTCAACAAATGGGCCACCCTGTGACAAAAGGATTTAAGAATACATGATCCAAGGTAATGTTCAGCACTGAACCAACAATGGTCAAGATGAGCACATAACTCCCCACATCAGAGTGTCACCACAGTCAGTATTACTGATCAGTCAAAGAGCAGAATATTAATAACAGCTTCTAGACTACTATAATGTACCAATCCATACAGTCAATATTTGGCTTTACAAGAGAATCAGAATGTAAAATTGAAGGAATACTGTGGAATATTTTCAATTATTTAATTTATAATGTTATTCTCTATAAAGCTATGTTACTGAAAACATTCTAAAAACATGCAGGAAATTAGTAATTTATATTTGGATATGGCTTATTTCTACAACTCAACAAATTAAGTGAATTTTAGAACATTGCTAAACACTGCACGTTGCAGATTGTGTAAAATTCACTTCCACTGGAAATCAGACAAAACATTCAATCTGTCTACATAGATGAAAAATGTTCAGCTCTTCCTATGTATGAGTGTGTCAAAGACTCTTCCCAGTAACTTTTCTACTAGTTACCATATTCCAGCCATTTGACCAAACAGTCCAAGAAACTCACAAAAATTTACGATCTTTTTTAGGCCAACTTATGTGGCATCATAGTAGATCTGATCCTACAGTATCACCACAAAAAGCTAAGGGCTGTAGTGCTGCTGCAGCCTCCCAGAGGGATCTGAGAAGTAATCCTGGAAAAAAAATTATGAATGCCCCTGCCAGGTAAAAACACCTTACACACAGCATGTATTGTACTGGACATCAAAGAATCTAACAATAGTCTCTTGGTGAGATAGGCTTTATCACCTCTGCTTAGACAATTACTTGCTTCAACATTTTTCCTGTTTGAGTCACATTTTTTTCTGACATCTGCTGTACTCAGCCTATAGTCTGATAAGCAATTTTTCAGCAGCATGGTCCACCTAATCAATCATTACAGCTCTGCTGCTCCGTTCTCATTCCTAGTTGCCTGCACTTCCCAATTCTCTTCATGTTCAGCTGCACAAACAATTGTACACAAGTCAGAATGAGCAAGAGGGACAAACAGTCTTGCCAACAAAACAAATGTTCTTTAAATTATGCTTTCAGAGAGCAACACTGCACTGTACATGAATTAGGTATCTTCCTCTGCCCACCTAAACCTGGCAGCTTCCATTCACATGGCCAAGCCCAGTCACTAGACTTACTAAGTTCTAAGGAGATTCAAAGCAGCATGCCATGAACTGCACTTGTAAAATGTTTTATAGGCAACAGGCAAAAAAACATTGGTAACACCATGTTGGTGTCCATTTCAGAGCCAACAACATCAGCAGTTACCCGCTATTTCACAACATTTCTATTTCATTTTCTATATCTGGACTTTTTGGTCCCTGGAATACACCATTTTAATTGAGCTCTCAGGTGAAATGAAAGAGAGGAAAAAAATTAATCTTTTTCTGTTTTACCTGATAGTGATTTTTAAACATTTTCCAGCTTTCAGAGGCAAAAAAATAATTTCAGCTTCTCAATCAGTAAAGGCTGTTACAGAAACCACTGGAAAACAAACAAAAAACTTTAGACAGTATTTGACATGAAAAATTTCTACACTGAAACTCCAACTACATTTTAAATGATATGAAAGTATTATGAAATACTTTTCACAAATACCAAATGTGTATCAATTGCATCAGATTGCTACCACAAAGAAATTAGGATTAAAAAAAATACTCATTTAATACAGAAAAAGAGAAACATATGGAGCAGCTGTAATAGAAACCACTCCACCTAGAGATACCTGGCTTCTGCAACAAATTATCTTCTTTCACATTCAGCATTCTTCTTTGAGGATGAGTGTAAGTCTCAAACCAAGCACAAGTTACTTGATGGCTGCTGAAGTCAATGTGAATTAAGAGTTGTCTGCAGTTAGAGAATCAGAACAGTAGAAAGTGAAGGGACTGATACTGGAGGCCTTCCATGTCCCTCTCTGACCATGCTGAATGTCTGCAATTTCACCTGAAGTCAACTGGAAGTGACAGGACCCTGAACGCAAACGGTAATTGTCAGTCTCCAAAGACACAAGACACAACATGCACCCTCACAGTGAAAAACTCACAGAAATCCTTGCACAAGATTACACCTCTTATTTGATATCTTTGTTTCTGTTCACGGTTTCAGTTCAGGCACAAACCACTTAGAAGAATTAAATTATGTTTAGTTACTGGAAAATTTTTTGGCCTGAAATAATTTTTTTAACAGATAAAAACCAGTAGGCTGCCCACAAGAATATAAATACACTTTCTTATAAAGAACAGTTTAGCTCTCACAACCAGAAAGTGACAAAAGTTTTAGAATTGGGGGGTGATGAGCACTTATCGAAAGACTAGGAAACTTAAAATTTCAAATTATCAAATAAAGTTCATTCTTACAATATGGTTTACTGTTTCTTACCAATTCAGTTGTTTTTTTTAGCTTGAAAAAAAATACAGGCAAGCCAGGCTATTTACTGATACACAGAGCCTATTTTACACAGACTCAAAAAATTGATGATGCTTGTAACTATCAAATTCATAACAAAATGGCTCTTCCTTTTTGTGAAAGCTAAGCTAGACCTAATGTTTGTAAGCTGTAAGCTGTGTTAGGACAACTCATTCATACTACAAAGCTGATTACTGTAAACACATCAGTGAAATGTCAGTTTATTTTCATAAATTACTGCAAGTGACACTGCAATACATTTCTGCTCATATATAGCTTACTTGTAACTTCACAATTTCCATTAGCTTACCACAAATGAAGACTAGGAATTACCTTTGCTGTTACCTAAGATCTGTAGCTACTAAAACCATTAAAGTGAATGACATTTGGGACATAATTGCTGAGATAATATTGAGATGTTTTTATTATGCATCAAGTATTATTATCTTTAGTTACAATAACCTATGCTTAAAAATAAAGGAGAAAATGATCTGGGAAAAATGATAGTTGCAATGCTTTTTCCCTTTTCATCTTTCTTCCTCCTAGCCTCTCCCAGAATTCTAAAAATCAAGAGTTCTTAAAATCCAGGGGGCCTATTTTATAAAAATCCACACCATCTAGAAATACGAGCCCTCAATCTATTGCATATTTATCAAATAAATAGATATTTTATGACATCTTTATAGAATGCCATAAAGTTGCAATTCTCTCACTCTTCAGTCACAAATTAAACTTAATTTTTTTTTTTATTGCCCTGAACCACGTTCTTTAGTACATCTGTCCAACTGGAAATACAGGCTTAAAGTGTCAGTCAATGACAAACCATCAAGAACGTAGCTTATAAAGTTAAGCAACAATGAAAGACACTTATCTTTGGAAGAAAAGATTCCTATCAGGATTTACCTTGTGAGGTCTTGATTTGTGCACCAACTTTGATCGTTAGTTTCACAATGCTTCCCTACACTGAAAATAAAGTGGCAGCAGTCTAAAGGGCCCCCTAATCCTTCCATTCACATAAATCACTCTAGACCCTTCAAAAATATCTCCATCCTGAGACATCTTTTTATGTGTACTTTTTCCTCAAACTAGAATGTTTCACCTTCAAATATTTCAATACTACTTTGTGTTTATTTAGCCCTGCAATTCATAGAATTGGTCCCTAGTCAGTTACAGGCAAGAGTGTTTTACAAACACCAAACGCAGAGACCTTCATGCTTCTCTAGGTTACTTAATACTAATCACTGTCCTAACTGCAAGGGAGACTCACACAGGTCTAAAAGCCTTTGTAGTTATGGTTAGTTCCTTGATGTAAAAGGGACAACCTAGGTAAGTATGTGAACACATTTTTCTAGTGTTGAAAAAAACCTGTGTTTATGTACAGCTCTCTATTCCAAAGTCAAAAGCATGAAGCAAAATAAAGTGAATTTGCACCTACTACTAACCTGCACTGAAACACGGCACAAATACAGTGTTTTTGGCAGGGAACATAGGGTTAGACCCAAGACTGTTAATACATGTAACTCACCATCACCGACCCAAAGCCAGTGCTGATTTATGGTAGGCTGGGACACAGCAGAGAAAGCAGTTCATCACTGCTGAAGGGTTTTAGTATCTTCCAGACAAATGAATTCCACATATTGAATATTTAAAGCTGGGTTTGTAACACTGCTATATATTTTCTCAAAATACAAGTTAACATAATAAATGGGCAGAAAGGCCATTAATAAGCTATAGAAAGATGACTGCTGTTCCCATGTGAAAACTAGCACAGCAAGCCTTTACACACAACTTGTAGAATTAAGAAGAAAAAAAAAATTAAAATCAAGCTTCTCACTTTTATAAAAAAAATAAAATCGATCATACAAGGTTTTGACATAAAGCCCACTCTTCAAGCACCAGCATCCCTGCAGACCCGTTTTCCTGCGCCACCACAACGGCGA
>VXBJ01004073.1:561134-649434 GCA_013400055.1 Nycticryphes semicollaris
GTCCCCACCGCTCGCCACAGAGAACCGTGGCGACTCAGAGCGGGGAGCTCGGACCCCCACCGGGTCTCACCTGGGCGAGAGTGGCCAGGGGCGAGGCCGCACCTAGAAAAGTGGGCGTTAGGGGGTGGGCAAAGAAGGGGCGGGAACCGTTTAAAATGGCGGCGCGGGGGGAGTGGTTGCATGTGTCAGTCATGGCGGGCGGCCGGCACCTGTAGCCGCGGCCTCGNAGCTGGGTTTGTAACACTGCTATATATTTTCTCAAAATACAAGTTAACATAATAAATGGGCAGAAAGGCCATTAATAAGCTATAGAAAGATGACTGCTGTTCCCATGTGAAAACTAGCACAGCAAGCCTTTACACACAACTTGTAGAATTAAGAAGAAAAAAAAAATTAAAATCAAGCTTCTCACTTTTATAAAAAAAATAAAATCGATCATACAAGGTTTTGACATAAAGCCCACTCTTCAAGCACCAGCATCCNCAGAGGCTGAGGCGGGTGTAGGTAGACGGGCTGCCCGCCTCCCTCCCTGGCCTCACTAAATGAATAAAACCGTGCCAAAGCTGACAGTGAGGGCTGTGCGGGCTCCATCACAGGGTGTCCCTCAGGGCACCCGAGGCAGAGGGTGGCCGTGTGAAATGGCGTTGTGTCACCCAAGGCCTGTGGAAGCGTTTCAAATGCAAATGTTGCTCAGATCTCAACTCCCAAAACACGTTTGCCATTTACTCTTTAAGGCTTCAGCATGTAAAGTGGTTTCTTAAGAAGGACGTAGGAAACTGTCGTGGTTTAGGCTGTGAGCCAGAGCAGCCACATCGATGTCCCTGTTTTTTAAGGAATCAGAATGAACTTGCAGATCTGGCTTTTCTCTCTAAGAGAAGGACGGTCCCTGTAGTTTAACAACCCTGTCGAAAATAAGCAAACACCTCCTGATGGCTTCAAAAACCTGGGAAGTAGGTCATGGGGAACCAATTTGATTCTGTTTGTTATTATGAGACATTAGTTAAAAAAGATCTTTCCCTGAAGTTTGGTTTTTGATTTTGATTTTCTTTTTTTTTTTTTTTTTAATCACAGCATTTCATCATGAAACTTAGCGGCCTTTTCACAAGAAAATAATTGCATACTTCTTTCTTCCTCAAAGCGTGTCTTAATGTTTCTACAAAGAACAATTAAGAAACCTGTAAGCTATGACAGTGTGATGGAATATGTGACATGAAGGTGCTGAACCACTGATGAGTCCTGCCTTGTCTTGGCTCACCACCACCCTGGTTCACCTTCCTTGCCTTTGCTCCTGAGAGGTACTGTCCTGGTTTTGCCAAGGAAGGGAATGAGTTAAATCAATTATAAGATTTATTTAGCTTTTGTATTTTACCTTGGGATTTTCAAAGAAATCACATCTAGTTTAATTTTATCATACACTAGATTACACTGATTAGAGTTCTTGGGTACTGGAGATAAGGAAAACAATAACACTAAAACTGAGCTACAGGTTATTAAATAAAAACAGTTAATAGAACAAGGACAAAAGAGAGATGATGATAGTGAAAGAAAGGTTAAAAAGCTATTGGCCAGTTCTGTAGCCAACAGAAACTGCATAGTTAATTATATATGGTTTAACCTGAAGTCATCTTGAAATTCGTTACATATAACTGTACCTAAAAAGCCCAAATCCTTTGGGACAGGAGTTATGCTAAGGCCCGAGAAGTGAAGAAATTCCAGTTAAACACCAAGATTCAGGCTGAAGAGCCTGAAGTTATAAAGGTATTATGAAGTATCCAGCTATGAGTGTAATGTGCGGAAGAAGCTACCTGCCTGCTCAGGGCAAAACTGGGCTGTACAAGTCCCCTTTGCCAGCTGCCAGAGAAATCCCCTCAGGCATTCCATGAGGGGAAAATTTCTTCTCTGTAACTACCAGTTTTACAGAAAAAAAAACCCCATGTTTTTTGTAGACACTATGACTCAAAAATTTCAGGTAATGTAAAACTAGCAAAGAACCTTGCATTACTGAATTTGGCCCATCTGTGGCCTGAGCCCATCATCCTTCCAAGGTTGTTTTGGAATTATGGCAATGTGGGAAACTAAAAGTAATGATCAGGCAATTGTGATGTTTGTTGTACTGACTTCTTTAAGGTTTTATCTGTAGATCAGCTGCAATTGGTACCTGAGCAGCTGGGTTACATATTTTTCTTTGGCTAAACATTTTAGGCCACTGTGCCGTGTACATTTACTAAAGCCCTGTAAAGATACTTTGAGTGTTCAGCAAGTGCTTGGGTAATAGTTTGGGGGAAAACTGTGAGAACTCATACGCGTTTATCTTCTAATACAACCCTTCTATTCTGAACTTAACCTCTTAAATGGTACAATACATTTCAGTGAAGAATTTTTTTCTGTATCTTGGAGTAGGAAATTGGAACAGATGGACAGCCCTTCTTGTAAATGCCCTAAGCCCAAGGTGTTGTTAGGTCTCCTGTCTTAAATTAAAACACCAAGATGTTTCTAGTGTCACGCTGGGAACTGAATTGGTTTCATTTAGGAGAGTATTCAATGTGCACTAGATACTCGATGATGTGATATTAAACCCAGTCATTTTTAAAGGATTCCCACTGACATAGCTTGAGTTTACATCCATAGGAATACTACTGTAATTTCCTTCATCTGTTCCTGACTTACTGCACACCATTGCTCACACTTGGAGCAGCCTGCCAGTTGATATATGGCAAGTGGCCTCCCTTCTCTCCAGTGTAAAGCTTCATTTCAGCTCTAATGACCATTTGCCAGTCTGTTCTGTATTGTATTGTTCTGAACTGGTTTGGTTTATGCCTTTTTAGACTGTCGGTTGATGTACTCTGGAAATCTCTTGGCTTTCTAGTTCATACTATATTTTGTAAAACGCCATAGTATGTTTTGAGAGTGATATGAATTAGAAGTACTGGTTAAGATAAGAAAGAAGATACACAGGCATCTTAGGAAATTTTCTGGAGAAACTTCTTGCTATTATTGACTTACGGGGCAGGGAGACATGGTGTGCCTTCACTTGGTAACAGCTGCCATGGAGCTGAGGCATATTTGCCCCAGTGCCAGGCTGATCTTCACTTCCTTTGAGCATTCCTCCTCAGCCAGTGACCTTCCTAGGAACATGTTTGCCAAGATTTACATCATGCAGGGTAATTTAGCTGCGTGGCCACTACTGTATCCTCTACCATTTGTAGATCTCTGAAAATTTTCTAACAGAAGGCTTCCTCCTTTAACCATGGCACATGAACTCTGAATTTTGTCTCACTTTTATTTGTACCTTGGTCTGATACTGTTCAAACAAATGAAATAGTGGAATTAATTGGTTATCCTAACTATCTCTATTTGAACTTCTAGAACAGAACAGTTTCTCTGAGACACGCATCTATCTAATCTCTCCATAAGCTTAAGGCTTTACTTTCAGAAGAATGGGGTAACACCTTTGATTCAGAAAACACAGCATTTTGGAGAAGACCGTGCTTGGGTAAATATGTTAAATTTGAGAATGAGTTCCCAATCTGTTTTCCTAAGCTCCACAAGTACTTAATCAACAGAGCTTCTGTAGAATTCTTATTCAAGGATTGTGAATAGTTATGAAAAGCCATAGTTCAGCCGACTTCTGTGGTGTGTACTTCCAAAATGAAACTTGCATCCAGTTTCCTCTCACTGCTATGAAGTCTTGTGGCTCAAATTTGAAAGGGGAACAGGAAGGGCCATGGGGACTGTTAGAGGGATGGATGCAGATGCAGCAAGAAGGGGAAAGCTGTGGGGGCATTCCTTCTGCATCTGTCTTTTCTTCACACCACACTGGATGAGAGCAAAGACAATAATATACCGCTATCACCAGAACTTATTCTGTTCATGAAGCGTATAAAAAATCATATTCTTTCTGTGAAATAAATGTGCTGCCCCACTCCAGAAAGCACTGAGTGCTCAGACAGTAATACTTGAAACTGGAAAATTGGCTACTTCTGTCATGTCAGGCTCTATAGGAATCCACCCACGTGATCAGCTGGCCAAATTTCAGTTTTGAGCAGGCATTTAAACCCTGAAAATTATGAAGACATATTTACTGAGAATGCCTACCTACTTAGCCAGTATTCTTGGATGTAGAAAGACAACCAGCACAGAGCTGAAAATTTGTTCTTCTTTTTTGCTTTGTTTGGTTCAAAATGGGGCAACTGGTGCCTGTTCACAGATTAAATAAATGTGATAGCATCTGAAAAAAAGGCAGTAAAATTCTTTAACTGAAGGACCCATCAGCTTTATGCAATGTGTGTGCTAATGACCTTCATTCCTTTAGAGTTCATGAAAACTACATAATAACAATAAAAGTGTACAGGAAAAGTGAAAACCTGCCATTGTTGATATAGTAGTAAAGCAATCTGTGCTTAACTTTGACACATTACATGTGACAAGTGAAAAAGTTCTCTTTGCACCTGCTAGCGTGCTTTATAGTAGAGTCTTTGAACACTCTGAACTATACTGATCTACTGGTTGTTTTGTTTCAGCTTTACAGTGGGGAAGGAGATTTTGTCTAATGGTTCTTATGGTTTATTCACATTTCTTTGATTCAGGTAGTTTTTGAAAAGGACTAAAGAAAAACAACCTCTGGATGACTGGTGGGAACTTTAAATAGTGCAGCCACTCGTCTCTCTCCAGTAAAGCCATTAAATGATAAAGTATTGATTTTTATAATACAATAAGTTGCCAATGATTTCTTAAGAGCTCATTTTACATTTTCTGTGCTACACACTCAGCACATTATCTGTTGTAAATGGGATGGTAGTGTTCTCACTCTGGAATGAAACCATTCTCAGAATTCTCAGAATGAAACCATCGTCACACTAGTTGCCACACCGCTGAGAGTTTCACCTCTGAAATGAACTGATGGCCTTTATCAGTTTGATCTGATGTGTATGCATACAGTAAAATTTGTAACCACTGTAATTTGCTTTTATTGGGACATTATTAAGGTATATTGTTTATCATGCATAAAAAGTTTTAGTGACTTGCGTAGACAAGAATAAAAATTGAAATTTCATAAGGAGCTTCATGACTCAGGGTTACAATGGATGGTTATCTGGACTCACAGAGGAATTTCTTCATCTCTCCATCACACTATTGTATAATGAAGGAGAATGCCACAGAGTATTTCCACTGAAGTGGCATGAGGTATTAGAAAGCAAGATATTGGTTGTGATGGGTCAAAATGGTCTCTTCTATTCTGACATTTCCTGTGTTCTTTTTTGTTGAGACCAGATAAACAGAGCCTTTATTCTTTTTGATTACTGTGTGTAGGTTTGGTTTTTTTTGCTTTCTTTCCACTTTTTACTTTATTTTTACTGACAAGATAGAAAAGCAAGTCAATATATAGTTTGACATTATTCATCCAGGTTGTCAGATTTTTGTTTAGTGTTTTGATACTGTTTTTTTCATTTATTTATTGTTCGTGTTGTTAGGGTTTAAGGTTTCTCCTGGTATGGACCACAAAGAAATGCCTCTGGTGAGATATCTCTTAAATTAATCTTTTAAAATTAATATTGGGTTTTACAGAAATACAAGTACTTTCAGATAAACTTCTTTGCAGATTTGTAATACAGATAAACCTACAAACCTGAATACAGATTTTGAGAAATGAAGAGTATCTGCAGTTTTCACTGATTTTCTTTGGGCTGAGACACTGGATTCCATACAGCATTATCCATTTTGGCTTTATGAAATTGTTCTGTGGACAAAAGTCTTCACAAAGACAGATTTCATGCAGCTTCATGCCTAAGTTCCCTGTCTCTAACAACCTCAACATCCTCTGTCTGTCATGATTCCCTGAAAGCAACAACCTCGCTGGTCTTTCCTCTTTCTTCTATAGTATTTTCACATTCCTACATCTTTTGTCACTAATTTTGTATCTCAGCCAGTTTTTGTTTTCCTAAAACTTCCCCCAGTGCAGGGCTCCCAGATGTCCTAAGTCCTCGACGTGCTTTTTCTGCGCAGCAGCCAGAAAAGAAAGTACGTGCTGTGGTTTGTCCAACACATTAGATGTGCCGAGTTGACAGCAGTAAGTGTATATGAGCCTGGCTGCTGCCAAAGAAAATTATTCTGGCTTAATTCTTTCCACCTTTCACTAATGGCAGCATTAATAACATCTGTTCTCCATCCTGCTGTTGATTTTCATTGCAGGAACTTCAGATTAAATAAGACTAAAAAATGTGACAAATTTTCAGTGGAAGATTTTGAGTACTTGCAGGTAGTACTTGACCTGATGTCTTACATTTCTGTGTAATACAGTGTGTTCTGGAAGTTGACTGACTATGGCCTTTTGTTCTTATCGTTGACCTGAAGTATAAATCACTATATACTCTGTTATGGCTGAGTAGTTGGTTATCCAAAATCCCAACATGGGTAAGATTAAAACTGTGTTCCTCTTTCAGATACAGTCAGCTCTATTTTCTGTTGTAAGCAGAGAGGACAGGGGGCATGTCTTAGATAATTTCTTACTCGATTTGTTTTAAACAAGTTAAAACAAATGTTTCTATAAATTTCTAAGAGGAAGCTGACAAATCCTTTTATCACGAGGAGAGAATAAACAAACCCAAACCTACTGAAATGAATGTGACATGCCTTTTACAAGTTCATACGCTCGCTTGCAGAGACTTTATAGCAGACAATCTGACATAAATGCATTGCTCCTGTCCAAAGCATGAATTCTGTATGACTTTAAGAAATAAAAAGAAGCAACATAACTTGAATTATTCTAACTTCCATTTTAAATTAATGAACTAAGTGCTGTGGGTTACCTGTGGGGGAGCAGCCACCTTCATAGAGGATAGTTTGAAGAGAGGTTACATTTATTTACTTCTTACCAGTAATTGCTAAGGTGAGCACACTGTGCTTTTGTGTGCACTGAAGATTTGAGGTTTCATAGAGTTTTAGCAGAACTCTGCTAATACAGTTTGTATGCTTTCATCATTAGGTGCTGATGAATAAAGCATGGTAACTGGAGACAAATGGGCTTTAGGGAATTGCTAAAATAGGAAAAGATTTTCAGTCGCTTCAACTTCTGTTGTGTTACCCCTGGCTTGTGTAGAAGCTTGGGATACAGACCAGGGTGATTTTAGAGGTGGAGCATCTTCTCAGCTCAGAGACTGTGCCACAAGGTAGAATTTGAGTTGTCAGTCACTGTAGACAGTAATACTAGATTTCATTATCACCTCCTTCCTCCATATTTCCAAATTCTTCCCAAGAAGACATATCCTGAAGAAACAACTATACCTCAGACAAGTCAAAGCAGGGTAGTTCTGGAGGTAACTTGTTCACAGGAATCCTGCATCGTAATGATGTGAAACTCTGTGTTTATTGGCTCATTTCAAGGATGTCATTGTGAACCTGCTACATAGTATGCTGCACCTTGATATAATGTGACTCTAAAGGCAGGGAAGATGGGGAGGTTCTCTGGCCCTGGGTAGCTGCTGAGATAAATACGGTTGCTCAGGTCCAAGTGATGATGGAATTTGGTTTCGCTCGGCAGTTGCAAACATTGGCACTGATGTCATATTTGCCACTAATAGAGATTTGGATTATGAGCAATGAAGGTGAACGGGGCTGGATGAAAAATATAGCACCTGGCATTTTCACAAACAATCTTTCAGCAACTTGTCTTTTTGGCCACTGCTCAGTACTGATTTGATGGAATACATTGAGGATAAATCCATGGGGACATCTTTGATAAGATAACTCATTTTCTATATAACAAAATGCAGTTGGACTCCTCTAGCTGGACTGCGATTGTGTATGTGATTTGGCAACTCTTAGGGAGATTAGAGATAATGCTCATCAGAAAGTTGCAAAGTGAGTAAAGAATGATGTGAAGGTCTGAGAACTGCAGGAGACACTGGAGAGTTTTAGTTTGAGGGTGAGGTTACAGGGCAATTTTTAAGGACTAATCTTCTGACTAATCATTTTTGGTATTTTTGTTAATATAATTGTCCCAAAAAATAGATGTGTACTCATAAAATATACAGATGATTGAACTCTGAATAGGAGCAGCCTGTTAGATAGGAAGAACTGGATTAATTTAGCACCTGGAGGAGTAGAAATCAAATGAGATTCACTACTATGTGGTGCAAGGTCATGCATTTGGAGACTAATAAGCAAGCTTGTGTATGGGAAATGACTGAGGAAGCAAAAGAAGTGCTGAAGCTAAAGAGCAATGCTGGCAAAAGGACAAATGAGTATAAAGCGATCATGAATACAATTAAATTTGGAAAATAGAGGGCCATTTTACTTGTCGATGAAGTAAAATTCTGAAACAGCTTTCCTGTGAAAGATGTGGGGGCAGAAAAATTTCTAATGCCTTTTAAGACAGAACTATGCAAAGGTGTTATTATGACATGGTAGCTTGAATGAGGAGCAGACTAGACTCCAAGAGGTTCTGTCTTCTTTTTTTCCTAAGAATGAAATTTTATGTCAATTCAATTCATTGCATATTTTTCTCTTAATTTCTTGGGGTTAAGACACCAAGACCTGATCAGCACCTAACCTTGGATAGATATAAAAAAAAGGGAAAGTATGAAACCATATATAAATCTTTTTATTAAAGTTACTAAAGATGCCTGGTAAATTATCTTTACCTAAAGGTACCGAATCCATCTTATTCCTCAAACCTTACATGTAGCTTCTACTGGTAATTCTTTATTTAATATAAGTAAAAGCAACTAAACAACTTTCTTCAAAGACATCCTGCCACATGCGGTGACAAGCTTGTGGGCCATCTATTTGCTCTGAGGCAGAGTTGGATATTTGAGAGTAATCGATTAATACTTTTGCAGTGTTTGTTGTAGTGTGTGCCACGGCTGCAAAATGAGAGTGAAGGAACGAAGAATGCTTTGCATCTGTCAGGGCCAGCATGCCAATGTGCAGAGATCACAGCAGGGAGAACAGCACAAGCCAGTACAAAATGCTTCTTTGCTCTTGGAAAACATTGTTTTTAAGTTTCAGCCCCATGCAAGAGCCAGACCCTTATTTTGGCTGCATGTGAAAGTGGCATAAAAGCTGTCTTATGCCACAAGTACCCTGAAGCCATCCAGCTTCTGCTGCAGTTCCTAGTGAAAGCTCACCCTCCCATGATTTATCTGCTGGTGTCTATAGAGGCTGTGCTGATGGCTTGGGACTGCAACGCATTTAAGGTGCACTGGAAATCTCTGGTTTCCTGGGGTAATGTAAAACCTGCAAGGGAGGCTGCTTGCCAGAGCCTTTCTAACAGGCTTTGGGGCTGCCTGAAGCCAATGGAATAGCGAATGGCAGCTGGAGTGCAGACCGAGATGAGGCTCTATGAACATGAGAAAGGTTTTTCCAAATACAGCCTTAGGTGATTGAGAGGCGAATGAGGCCTCTGTCTCCTGTGGCTTCTGTGTAAAATGCTGCAAATCATGTCAGCATTTACCCCTAAGGATGAGTAGGAATGCTTTGGGGAAATACTCCCAGGGTCAGTCAACAAAGTCAATTGCATTTCAGGCCCCATTTTGAACAGTTATGTGAGGCCATTGGCACTGAACTGAAACATGAGAGAGATCTCAGTAAAGAGCTACAAAACCAAGAGGCATTTTGCACTGGCTTTTCCTGCTTCTCCTGCTGCGATCCTACACACTGGCACTCCAGCCGTGGCAGATGCAAGGCATTTTTGTTCCCTCATTTTCAGTCAGTGGCTGTGATATCTACTACATCAGACCCTAAGCACCTATTACACATTCTTACACAAATCCACTTGGTTCCTTCTCCAAGTAAATATGTTGCACAGATTCTGGCTTGTTTGGGATTTTTTTGTTGTTGTTGTTTATAAAATTATATTCAGGATATCTAGCTTTGCATTGTTTAAATTACTGACAACTAAGTTAATCCACAAATCCATATGCTACTTTATTTGTGTCTGTGGTGTGCTCCTATGTTCCGTGGCTTCAGTTGTCCTCACAGCAAGGTCGTGAATTTGTGCAGAAGAGATCGGTCTTTCAGACTGCATTTTAAAATACAGTATGTTGCACGTTGTGGTTGTCCCAACCTGGGTGTGATTGTTTTTGGATACAGTTTTCCCAGATTCAGCCCTGTGCGGTTGCCACTGAGGAGCTAATAGGGCCTGCAGGACAAGGCACGTTCTCCTTTGGGGTTGGTCCCAAAGCCCAGCTCTGATTCTACTTCCATCTTCCCAGCTCCTAGAGTTGTGAATGCCCATCATTCAGTCTCATCCTCAGAGTGAAGCACTTGCCATGAATAACAAGGTCTTGACTAATTAACCTTAACAGTACTCTGAGGATTAGGAAAGTTGTGCAATAAATAATTAGAAAAACCTGGGGGGGGGGGACTGGGGCAAATGATTTAAATATGAGTTCAATATTCTACCAGAAGAAATATTTTAATATCTGGCATGAAGTTCTGTAAAACTTCTTTCTGAGAAGAAAAGGTTGTAATACTGAGTAATCTTAACCAACAAGTGGAATTCAGCAAGGATCTTTTTTTTTGACACTTTGTCTGGAAAAATACCAGTCCTTAGCATCAGCAGCCCCTAGGCTATGTAATCAATGTTCTTTTCTATTTAAAATGTCTTTAAACTTACAATTCTTCACAATGCATAATTAAATACTTGTGGTACAGAACAATAATTAACATAACAGATAATTGGATGAAAATTCTTACAGTGACGTATTGTAAATGGGTGGGGCTGATTCAAATAAATACGTTTGGCATGTGGTAGCAATATTACTCAAATTTCTGTCTAGCAGGTGCCTCATCCTATGTGACACAAAAGAAAGCATACTTCAGCAGCTTTAGAAAAGAAGCCAAGGATCTAAGCTGGCAGCAAATGTGAAGTGCTCCCCCCACTGTACCCTTGAAATTGTCAACGTAGGTGAAGTCTGAAAAACTTGAGAAGAAGGGAGCATAACGCCGATATTCCTGCTCCCGCTGCTGCTTTGTATCTGTCCGACAGATCACCCTTCTCCCATCCCTGCAGCCTGCCCTTGCTGACATGATCCATCACCTCTTACATGCAGGGGGAGGTTCCTTTGCCCTCCGCTTTCTGGTCCACAACAAAGAAGGACTCAAAGTAAATTAGAATTTCCGAGGGTCTGCCTATATTGTGTCACTAGCTCCTGATTTGCCCACTGTAGATTTCCCAAATTCTGCTTTCAGCAGCACTTACAAGCTACATCATTGTTTCTCCAAGAGATAGTGCCATAATTAGATTCATGGTATATAGCTGTTTGCTTTCTAGAGTCTGTAACAACTCATTTGTTTCCTGTTTATACATGATGATGATTTTGTTGGTTGTTCTCAAAATATTTTTAGAGCTTATTTTCTAAGTATCGCCTCAATTTTTAGATCTTACATTGCAGAGGTAACAGGTAGATGCAGCACAAAATTTTTACTTTAAAAAAACCCTAACGTATTCTACTCTTATGGGACTGTTGCCATCACTTGTTTTACAGATGCGTGCTGATGATTTGCAGATGCCTCAGTTTTCATGGCTGCTACATCTGACTGGCTATTGGTTCATAAATTATACATTTGATGTGGTGGTGATGTATTAATTTCACACTAGAATCTGTAAAGATATTGTATTTACAGATAAAGCATTATTTCTCACACTTCCAGAAATGAACATTAATTCTTTTCACCTCAGAAGGAATCTGAAAGGACTTGTTGCATTTCATAAATCTGGCATGCATTTGGAAGATGAAGTCCATTAACATACCAGTAAAGTTTTACAATTTTTTTCATTATATTCTTTTAATATAGAACTCTGAAATGTGAGGTAATTCTCTACAGAAATATGGGATGTATTTACTTAAAGAAACCCTGTCCTAGAGCTCTCTACTACTTCATACCACCCCTTTAGATTGGGTTCTTCCAGGTGAAAGTAATTGTGTAACTACAAAATATTCTGATATGTTATCATTTGTCTCCAGTTGAGAATGAACAGTAATTCATCTTGTTTGTTGAGAAGTTTGATGAGAAGGATGCATTTGCATAAATATGCCATTACTGTTTCACTATACCACGCTATTTTATTTTTTCCTTTTTTTAAACAATGAGCTCGGAAGTAACAAAAGCAATATACATATAAAATAGTATACCATGATAATGCATGACACATTTCTGACACTTGAATCATTCCTTACAAACCACTAGTCATATAATCTGAGTGTATAAATGAACACTGATCAAATGGGTTCCCCAATGTTCTGCATCTTTAAATCCTAGAAATTTTGATTGATTTCCACTTTTAGGCAGCTCTGCTCTCTAGTGTAATAAGTAGCACTGAGTTGCAACTGTTTAGCTTGTGTGGCTAATCAACTATTTACAAGATTGATTTGAAGTTATTTTGGTAAGTAGAAGCTTGGAGTGTGATTTATATCAATTTTGGGGACATAAAATTCCCAATGTGTGCACCCTGCACAGCTCCCAGAAGTCTGTGAATCTTCACTTTAATTGCAAATCTTAAAATTAATTTCATTATAAATTGAAAGCATCCAAATGTTCAGAATAGACATGTTTATTTGCTATTTACGGCTTTCCATTTTCAATAATCCAGTTATGGATCAGAACAGTGGCAGTATATATTCACTTTGTGAATATCCAGTAGAGGATTCCTGAAGTGGACAAGTTGCAATGATCCAGACAAAAGATGGATTATTATTTTTTACAGCTGGTGAATATGGTAATTGGAATTGGTTTGTCAAAGAGAAGTGTTCATGCTCATGGCCAAAATTATTTGTAAAAATATCTCATTTGCAAACAGGTAAATTCAACTCAGTCCTTGGTAGTTGTAATACTCTGTTGTAGAAAGCATTTATCTTTGCTACAATGGGAAATGTGTACTTTTTCAAATGGTAGACTAAGCCCTTTAGACCTTTATACTTTTTCTTTGGTGAATTTAACCAGCAAATTTCATTATCCAATGTGCATTGCAGTAATACCTCTTAGAAACCCTTACCTCCCTGTCTTTTGTTGACACATTTATACCTACATAAAGACCTTTCAGTAAGTCTGAATCTTTTCAGGGAAATGGAATTTACTTAATGTGACCGCTACAAATGTGCAGAGATAGAGAGCTCTCTGTATTAATCAGTTCATTACTACTGTTGCTTCAAAAATAATTAATCTGTCAGATGAATGTTTTCGACTCACGTTATCAAATGCTACCTTTTTTGCTGAGAGGTATCTGTTCCTGATATAAACACATTATTTTGTACAGTACTTGACAAGGAAACCCTCTTTCTTATCAAGTACTTGTGGTACATTACTTGTTAGATATTAGCACTTGCCTTTTAGTTTAAAGAAACCATACTTCTTAATCTTCTTTTCTCTCATCTAAGGCTTTAAGATAAAGGGCTATTCTAGCTCGCCCTCTTACAAAAATGCTGCAGTTCATGCAGAAATCTATTTCAAGTATGTACAAATTTTCTTGGCCCTTTTAATTTTGGTGTAACGCTATGTGTTTTTCTACACCAGTAAATCTGTCCATAGAGATTTCCGGAAGCACCAGTAGTGATTTTATTGTTAGGGTCTGCACTTGAGTTTAAATGAAGAATTCAGCCTTATGCAGGAAATGCAGTAAATCTTTGTGTAAGATAATTTATCTGAAAAGCCATTACAATAAATCCATTATTATTTTAGGAATTAACATGAAATGAAAATGGATTTTGAATAAAATTTAGTGCCCAGCTTGAGACTTGCTGCCCGACAGAACAGAATAACACTTTGAACTTCTCCAGCTGCATGAAGAATGATTTCTTACTTCGTGGATACATTTGAATTTTTATTTAGGATAAACAGTCATTTTCCACATTGTTCCTTGTGCTTGCTGAAGTTGAAAGTGGCTGAGAATATTATTTGGCATTGTAGAGAAGTTTCATCTTTCCTCATGGCTACTGAGTGTTACTGCCCTTCCTGGCATTGAAGTAGGAGGTGGCCCCCAGCTGGAATTGGAAGGACAGGTGGTGAAGGCATAGTTGTCCCTTAAAAATGAGGGGAAAAAAACCAGATAAAAATAGTTGTCTTTGTAGACGTGATGTGTTGGTACTGGAAAAGTGGGTACAACTGAAAAAGAACTCAAAAGTCTGTGAATTGAGTAGGTATAAAATACAGTACAGAACAGATACTTCTTATCGCACTTTGATGTTTCTAATGACACAGAGACGGAGCGATCTGCTGGAGGTCTCTGTCACAGTAGTAAAAATGGACAATAGTTTTTCAGAAAAGGCAGTTGCTGAGTGGAGCTTAAAATTTGAAACTTAAAATTCATTTTCACTTGAGGGGAATTTAACAATGTGATATTTTATGAACTGTTCTACATATATATTTAAGCATGTGGAAATAAAAAATTAGTTATGTTTAGTGAAACAAAAAGAGACTAATTTTTTTTTTACATCAATAAATTCTCTCTGGTCATATACTTTTAACACAATATGACCTATATTAAAAGATATTTTGTACAGATTTAATGTTCACTGGCTTTAATTATTCTATCACTATTCTGTGTAAAATAAATGGTAGGGTTCTCATTTAATTTCTATTAATAACATTAACTATACTAGCAGGAATGTGTATATTAAAATGATACATGAGCCCATGTTGGGATGAGTAGGGTTTTTTGGAATAAGTTACAAAGGGCTATAGAATTAATTTCATTGGAGTCGGGTCATGGCACCAGTCGTCGTAAAGCTGGTTAACAAAACTAATTCCTGGGTGATGCATAGGTGAAGTACTGAACAGTTTTGAGAGAAATAGCGTCCTGGAAATCTCACCGAAGGACCAAGATACTTCCAGAAGATAAGCCCTGTGAAAGTACATTGCTTCTAATGGAGGACAAAGCATTGCTCACATTATAGACTGACGAATTACATGAATCCAGTTCTCCCAGCTCAGAAGTGCCATTACACACACTGCATGTGCAGTTCTCTGTGGACCTTTCATTCTTCAGTGCTTAAACCGCTACCCCTTTGGGTGGTTCTTGTCTCAACACATCTTGACTGTGATACATGACAACTGTTTTATGTAGCTAAAAATCCGGTTCCGGAGATCTTTTATTCAAGTGGTTTGGGTTACCGGTCTGTTTTCCCTTCCCGAGTATTTAAGATTTTTTTCCTTTTGAAGAGAGGAGGAAGGAGTCTGAAGTAACTGGCAGTTTTGCTGGCTGTGTATTATAGTAATGTTAATCATGTATGATATGCCAGCCTTCTCTGGCATCAGTTCTGTTTTGGTCACCACATTTTCATGGCTGCTTGTTGGCACTGAGCCAAACAGATGAACTTTGCGCAATTACTAAAATGAAGAATGGAAATGTTCAGTATAATTCAGGATCCAGTCTTGCTTCCTTGATTATCAATGGGAAAGGAGTCTAAATGATTGTGTATGAAACGTTTCCTGTACTCTGGAAAAGTAGAGCTTGAATGGGAAGTATTTTTGCAAACCTTAGTTGTTTTCTATTAATTTGGTTTTGTGCCAAATTTTGTCACATACTGTCTAAAGAAGTGTGAGGATGTGGAGATATATTCCAAAACATGCTTTCCACCACTTGTATTTGTTACTACTAGGACATTGTAATGGATTATATTTTGGGATTTGTATTCAATGTATTTTTGCCTATATTTTTAAAAATCTTAAAGTGAGTACATGAATTAACCAGATCCTATTATCCATTAATGTGCAGCTACTAAGTTCAGTGAAGATTCTGTGGCAATATAGAATCACATGTTGCAGCACTCACTCCTACTTTAGATATCAGCAATTCCAGAATGTTTTACTGTCTAAAATTGTCCTATTAGCAAGGTGAATTCACCATTGCTACTCTTTCTTGCTGTCACCAAAGCATGCACATCTACCATCCCATATTTGAGAACAGCAGTCAACGTAAAATATATGTTTCTGTCAGTCGGTATTTTTGCAGATTGGGTTGAATGCAACGGATGGCAAAAGAACTTCATGATTTCTCTCCTAAAATTCTGCTCTTTGAGCAGTCCAACACAGAATCTCCTATTTTCTTAGACATGTGACGACTTGTTGATTGCTTTATGAGCCATCTTCCTGGTTGCTCCATTGCCTCTCATCTGGTCCTGAAGTTGTCCAAACCTTCTCCCCTGAAAGAAGGAAAGCTGAACTGAGTGCAGGTGAGTCTAGCAGGAAGTTATATCACCTCGTGCCAAGAGCAGGGCAATTCTCATATTTTGTATTGAATTCTCAAATTCTGTATTTTGACATGTTGTATAATTGACACATGGTACAGCTGCAGAGTTGTGAGGTCTACCTGGCTGTCATGGAGAAGAAGCATAGAGCAGCTGACACCTCTAGAACTTTATTCAAACTCTCCACATATGCTGACAGGTAACTATGACATATGCTTTCTTGTTGCCTAGGTTCAAGCTTAGCTCTACAATCATAATGCTAAAAAAAAATATGCATTTTACATTCAGATTCTGGTTACCAATTTTATGATGCAGTGTGGTGAATGTGAGGTGAAGATCCATAAGAGTTTGACTTTTGTTTAGTATTGCTTCTACAGGAGAAAATTATTTATTTAGATGTCATAAGCTCAAATTCTGCACCCACAGATGATTTACCCATGTCTTTACAGATCAAAAATGGAATCAACTACATGTCCTCTTTTCTGTACTAGAAATTGACAAAATGAAATTACAAAATAGCCCTCATCACCACCAGAGAAATTATTAATAACTGGTTAGGCCATGAGCAGAGTTGTGATTGGATGGCAAAGAATTCAAATTTTGTTCTCAGGTTCCAGGGTTAATATTAATTCATTATAGTTGCATATTTTTACTGAAATTTAGGAGTTCTGACAGTGCTACGGGTTTCAATAGTTTTTACTCATTACTACTGTGGTTTTAATATTCTTTTATTAATTGAATTGCTAAATGCAATCATATTAATTCCTCATGACACCTGTTCTGCAGAAACCAAAATTAAAGTTAACATCAGAAAAGTGTTAGTAGGTATAATTCTTATTAAAATGCCAGCCATAGAAATAGGGGTGGACAAGGGTGTAATAAGAAGGTATGGAGCTGAAACTGAAAGGCAGTAACACAAAATGATGTTCTTAGCTGCTGTGGGGGAGCAGGAGGTTCTGGCTGAAGGGTTGTAAAAGGAGCATGGATGTTATTCCTTGCAGAGCCCAAAGCAGTGTGCAGGGAGCTGCCTGCCGCCCAGGGCTCTTCTGACATGCACACTGTGGCACTCCCGAGCAGCCAAGGAAACCCTACTGCACTGACACTTTTCCTGTGTTCCTCTAGTCCTGTGTTTTGTGGTTACAATGCACAGACGAAAATCTTTCGCTATTTTCTCTAACTTAGTAATTAGGGTGGCCTTCTCGGGAACATTCCATGCCTGTTGGTAGCTATAGTCAGGAGACATTGCAGCAGGATAGGCCGCACCCAATTCAAAGTTCTAGTACTGCTTTTTTCATAATAATATTTTTTGTGGTTATTAATGACAATGAATTTATAGTAATGCAGCAGCTTGTTAATATTTCAGTGCTTAGCACCTGGCATTGCCTGAACAAAAAGTGCTTTACCAAGGAGACCGAACATTTTCCTTCACAGTTTACCAGTAGGCCAAGTTGGGCAAAGGAAGGTTAAAACCACATATCATAAGGGTATGTTTTGTTCATAAAATGCTTTCAAAGCAGCTTAGCCTGCTTGGTTATAAGCATTTAGGACAATTTAAGATTTCCCATGTGTATGAGGTCTTAAAACCCAAGAGCATACTTTGGTCGGCAGCCCTGACCTGCCTCTGTGGCACGTTTGCACATCCTGCCTGACTCCCCGTGAGCTGCACCTGCGTACAGCAACAGAGAAAGAGTTTATCTAGTTGCCATAAAAGTAACAGCTTGTTTCATGGCATAAATAAGGCTTGTACGGTTTCATTACCTGCACATCATGGCTCAGAGCTTGTAATGTCATACATATGGGCATTTGTTTAGTGATAAATTATAATCATGGCCTTCAGCTATGTTAGCAGAGGGATCATCCTGTACATCTTTGTTTAGAAGGCGCTGCTTCGATTGCATTTAATTGCTTTCCCCCGCAGCTTTGCTTAAAGGTGTGTGTGATAAAGAAGCAAATATTGTGCTAAACAAGAGCAGCTAATGAATGAAGGCAAAGTCTATTATAAACTGTGCTGTAAGTAGGCAGCTACTAAATTGAAATGGCAACTGATCAAGGCTATTTCTGTGCATAGCATTGTAGTCTGTAAATCAGATATGCTTACCCCGAATCTGCCTATGCCACTTTATTTATGAGTCAATTCTAATTTCAAGTGGTCATGGATTGTAATAAATACTTCAGCAACGTAGCCCTGTTTCTTTATGCCAGTGCAAGAATGAAGTCAGAAAGGAAATCAAGACCGGAAAGGGAGAAGTGGCTCTAGGCCATATTTGCACTGTTTTTTTATTGAGAAAGCTTGATTCTTATGAGTCAGAGAGATTTCACAACTGCTCTGGCTTGCATTCAGGATTCCTGTAATGTCCATGAGATTTTCCAGTGATAAAAAACAGAGTAGGTGGTGCACCTCAGTCTTTTTCTCCTTGTCTTTAGCAAGCCCTTTAGCCATCATCCAATGGTAGAATTTGAAAGGGAGCTAGGAAAGGGGCAAGCAATAAATCTGTTATTTTCTTTGCTACCCAAAAGAAGTTTCTTGCAATGAAAACATGACTCAGGGGCCTGAGTCATCACAACAGTGAAGAAGGTGCAGGTTACCTTCCAGAGCTAAAAGATGTATAACTTTGTTAGCACAGACTTATACTTAAGCTAACTGGAGCGAGAATGTGCTATAAAGTTGCTATGGGATACCGATGCTGGGCAAAATAGCCTGAGAATGGCAATACAAGTCAGTTCCTAAGAAGTTAGTCCTAGCGTCCAAATTTCCAGTACCTTCAAGTACTCATTTTGCCTACATCAGGAATATTTAATGACCTATTTGACACAAAGCTACAAAATTCAAGCATACTGACTTCATACTCATAGATGAACTTGTTCATATTCTCTCCCCACCTGCTGTAAACCTACTTAAGCCTTCACAGCTCATAAGTGTAAGTGCTCTCATTGCAACAGAAAAAGCTTGCACTGCATTTATATCAATGTGTAGTTGGGACTAGTGAATATTGATTGGTGGGTCAAAGGTTTTGTGAACACAAACTTACCCTCTTAATAGGCATCTATTAATACAGTCTAATTTCCCAGTTCTTACAAAAACAAAATACTTACAAAGCACATACAAGTTAACTAAACAGGAGTTAACATTTCTCTTCCCCAACCAATGTACCATTAATAAATCTCTCATTTTTCTGACAGAGCTACGCAAACCTTGACTGTTTCCATTATTGACTTAATTGCTTTTCACTTACAGGTACATAGCCTTTTCCTGTTGAAGGCTAATGCACATTTCATTGACGGGTAGAATAACCAGAAAGGTTTGAAAAATGATAGAGTAGCCAATGCAAACTGAAATGTGAAACCAAGGTAATACAGGAGAAGGACAAACCTTGAAAGATTCAGAATTCTGGTTCAGTGTCCTTTGGGCCAAGGTGAGCTGCTAACAAATGCATATGGAGGCTAACACAGAACAGCTCAGCTTGAAAGTAAACCATAAATACCACCAGGGAATCAGAATTTAATAGTGATAGGCAATAATAACAACAAAAATAACAACAAAATCTGCAAGTCATTGTTAATAGCAATAATAATAACAATAATAATAATAATGCACGAGGAAACTTAACTAAATATTTAGTAAGCTACATAAATTGCCATGTCTGACTGTCTATTGTCTTGTTCCTTTTGAATTCATTTATGAAATGTGCTGGAAACTATGGGTATGCATGGATGTGACTGCACAAAATCATCTAAGAGTCACCTTCCAATTATTTTGTATGAGTGGTATAAAATTAAGATCTGCCTTCCTTCTTTGACTCTTGAATATACCATGGCAATGGTTCTACAGTAAGGTTATAGCCACAGTGAGAACAATTAAAGAATTGGCAAGCAATGTTAAAAATTAAAAACTACATTTGCAGAAGGGTACCAAATTCAAAAGTGGCCAGTAAGAGGTATAGTTTGAATTTTGAATCAGTCCTTAAGGGCTGATTTCAATTATTTGTTGTCAAATCTTTCTTTTGCTACCTGTTTTTCAGAGAATTGCTGCCTTTCAGCATCATTGAGTATTTTTTCTCACATTGCTGGTGGATACAATCATATTAGCTTCATAATACTGATGAGGCAGGGTATATATAAATTAGCATAAATAAATTTTCTGTTTAACTTGGTAGCCTCATATGTGCAATCTCTGTTGCTGGAATGCTAGACATAAATGTCTGAGTCCTTGTTTCTCCCACTGATGTGTAATGTTCTAGGACACATGAACGGGTTGGCAAGAAGTAACTGTGGGTTCCAAGGAAGTCATCACCACTGTCATGAAAAGCATCTATGGAAATAACAATTGCTGGTTCATTTTAATAATGAAATTCCTACTCACACAGAACTCAAAAGTATCTGAGAAGATTCCCATTCCAGACCTGCTGTAGGTGCGAAGTTTAGAGTTGATAACATCATTATATATGATTATCTTATCCCATCTGTGCTTCTTAAAATAGCAGTAAATTGCTATTGTCTAAAGTTTGAATGTACAAAGACTCACACAAGCACAGCCCCACAAGCACCAGATTCTAAGAGACATAATACTACTTACTAAGTAAATTTTGATTTATATTTTTTTTAAATTTTGGAAGAACAGTAACTGACTCTGCCACCCAGTGTGACAGTTGTGTAGGACTGAAAGGGAAGAATTGTGTTCACAGCTACTGTTGTTTAACAGAGCTGACAGCTAACAAAGGAATAGATTCCTAAACAGAGAATGCAGCCCTCCTTAGTTCCTGTATCTCGGTCTTGGTGTGTAATAGCTAAACCATAGGTTTTGCAAATCAACTGTTTTTCTGCTCTAAATCAAGTTTACAATTAATAAAAAAAATACATAGTGCACAACAGTACACAGTGTATCTGAGAATATTCTTCTGTGCTCTGGGATGCCAGGTCAGTGTGTGTCTGGGAAAAAGAAAACTTGCTCATGAAGATGAACTTCAGAATTGCTGTGGGAATTTATCAACTGCAGACATGCTGAGTGGGGAGAGAATATTTTGGGGTTTAGTCTTACCACTGTATTCAGAAAAGTGTCTGAATATTCCTCTAGCTGAAGTAGAATTTCTCCAGCTGATGAATTTGGCTCTAAAACATCATAACTTACAATGCATCAGGCAAAACAGTTTTGTCAGTCTAATGTAAAACTTGATCTGGATGCAATAGTCTTGCAGGATTGGTGTAGTTGTTTAAAACTCTCACAAGAAAATTGAACAGTTAAGCAGGCAGATGTTTAGATCTGCATGTGCAAATGGTAAAAAAGAGGATTGCTATGTGGCAAGTATTGAGCATCAGTTCTCCATCAGTTGAGTGTTGTGTTAACCTGACAGGTTAATAAACTTGTTCAAAAGCAAATCGTGATATTCATGATTAAGTCACTGTGATCCAGCTCTGCCATATAAAATAATACAAATAGGATAGGGCCCAAATGTTAAACCTTGTTGAACCTTGCTTGTCTGAGGGAGATTAGACACATTTTCTGCTGTGCAGTACAGTTGATTGCTAGAGTTTTCTTAAAGCTGATTGAAACTTTAATGCATAGTCATAGAAATGCAGCTGAGCTCCCACTTTAATTAAAACTTGACCACTTCTCCTTCATTTACTGATCCACAAAATGCATTTTAAATGTTTTGTGGTTTCCTTAGAGCTACCCTGCAGTCCAGAACTTTCCTCTTTGTCAGATGGAATGACCATTGATTGGGGAGAATCTGAGAAAGACACTGGCTATGGAAGGGCAGTGGTGAGATTGATCTCTGTAAGGTTTCTCTCCTTCCATCTCTAGATGATGTATTGATCTGTGAAATATTGTGGAGTGATGCCTGAATCCCAAATCTGACCAAAAAAAAAGATGGTATAATCATTTAGGCAGAGCCCAGCAGCTCACACTGTGTGTTTCAAGAAATGATGTCTTTTATCATCTTGCATTGATGCAATTGTATTGCTAATTTGGCTAGAACTGGTAGCTCAACCAAGCCTCCTCAAAAGTGAGTCCAGCACATTCTTACTAGTGGTTGTGTTTTTGCTAAACAAATACAGAAAGTGTTGGGCCCTTGCCGGGGCTTTAGGCATGTTGAATGTATATGAGAAACTCTGAGAGGCTACGGGCAAGAGAGTAACAAGGGCGCCCTGCCCTTGGCCCTGCAAAACAAGGAAGCAAGATAAGAGAAAAACAAGTTTTGAGGAAATTGGACACAGCAAGCAGGATGTTGCAGGCAGCCAAGGACGATGTTGCGAGCTACCTTGGCGCCCAATGAACAGCGAGCATGGACGCGTGAAGAGCGCGTGAAAACTGATATTGACCAGTAGCATTACTAGGCTTAGCAAGGAAATATTAGCAAAGGCAGAGCTGGAAATAAACGAAGATTGATTCCACATCATATTGGTGTGATGTTCTTCTCCCTTCACTCCTCGGGCCACGGCAGGCCCTGATGCTTTGGCGATCTGTGATCAGTGCTTTTTTTTTCCCTGGTTATGATCTGCATTGCCATGTTTTGTCTTGGTCCATAAAATCCCTTGGGCCCACCATAAAACAAGCACATATGGTGCTTGTCAACATTTGCCTGCCACTCTTCAGCCTTGGCCTTCCACCACTGACCCTTTATCTGACATAACTGATTTGGACTTCATGGTGAGTCTTCCTGGAAGCCAGCTTGTCTGTAATTGAATCTGCTCTGAGCAGAAGCTAAATTGTGTTACGATAGCCATTATCCTGTTTTGGTGTTCCCCACGTAGAAAGGCAACAGTTTGCTTGAAATCTAACACATGTCCTATATGGTCTACCATACTGTCTGGAGAGGGTTCCCCAAGAAGTGAGAGCAGTAATTGGCTGATACGCAGCTTTCACATTTGAACTTTCCATTTTGTTTTTCCATATTAACCTGAATATCTGCTTAGCTGCTGTGGTACAACATCTAGGAGGCTCTTTATGGAGTTGTTTTGTACTATGCGGTTGACCATCTGCCAGTCAGAAGCGTATATTGATTCAAGCCCTTCCAGTGCTCAGTACCTGCCAGTCTGTCATAAACAAAATTGTAGATGCATGCAAGAGAACTTGAACTTAGTTCTTGAGACATGGCTCTGGTGATTTTTAATTTCATGCCTGATACACAGAGTAAAAAGTGAACTGTTTTGGCTGAAAATCACTTCTTCTATGTCTGCTCTCCATGCGAGGTCAAAAAGTGTTGTTCCACCTCATGTGTGCATTTACATCTCTCAGAATGTCAGAACTGGGGAATATACAGGGAGTGCTGGTTGACATTGGGTCAGCTTCCTATACAATTCTAGCAACAAACTAGCCCTTCTGTTTGCTTCAGACATTGCTACCCATGCAATATAAAACAGTTGTAACTAGAAAATGAGGTGGACTTGGAGAGCAGGTAAATGGGTGTTTATCAGATAGGGAATGCAAGCAATGATTTTTTGTGATGCAAAGTGCGAGCTGTATTGACTACTATGAAATTAGTACACACCTACATATATCTATATATATATATGTATGTATATGTGTGTATGTATATATAGTAATAGAAAGATAATGTGGAGCTTGCGAGTGAGTAAATAGATGGATGTATGGATTTCAGGTAGGATTTTAGGACAGCACATAGTGTGCATGGTAACAGACATCTAGGAAAATCAGGATGGTGAGATCCTTGAGGCTATAGACAAGATTCTGCTGTCCTGATATAAATCTCATTCTAGCCAGTATTACTGTACCCCTGCATACTTAATCTGACATAAAAATTGTGACTTTTTTTTTCCCCTGGGAAGTTCTCTGTCCTCTTCTGTCTTTGACATTTGGCAGAATTGGTGCACTAATATTGGTGCACATAGTTACATTATGTCCTCATGGATTCAGAAGGTGCATATGCATTGAAGTCACCTGAGTCCCTGAAGGCTGTCCATTTCAGTCAAACCCCCTTGTTCTGCAAAGCCAGCTTTAGCAAGATGGTGTTCCTCAGCCAAGCCTTTTTGCCATTAGTAGGTTAACCCTACAGAAAGATCACAGAGCTGTTTTCCTCAGCCAGCTGAGTTTCACTCAGTGGTGCTATAATGGGTCCACAAGTAGTCTCTTCCCTGCTCCTAGCACTACTCTGTTCTGGGCAGCTGGTGTTGGTGATATTGGGGTGTTTGGGTATTTGTGGGTAATACTGGCAATACAGGCAATACTCCCACTGGATGACAGCTAAGTTTTGCAACAGTGACTTTGTCTGGGTGATAAAGACAGCCAATTTTGGGGCACCTCATCCCTTCCATTGTAGCAACGGTTTGCAGCATCCAACACAGGACCACTGAGTCATGAAAAAAATCATTGAGAGGGTGTTCTAGTTTTGCATCAGCAGCTGCCTTTCAGGCTGCACACATTCCAACTTGTCACTCCAGCTTCTAGTGCTATTACTGATCGCTCCCTGTATCGTTTCTCCCTGTGGTTTGTGATTCACTCTTTAGTTACAGAGGAGATTTTAGTAAAGGCTGTTTTTCTTGCTGAGAAGTTTTTATTAAAGGTTGTTTTTATTGCCCTCTCTAAAGGAAAGTCCTTTCAAAGACAGAATTGTCCCCTTCTCAATAAATGTTTTGGCACATATGAATTGTCTAATACTGAACTGATAGATGAGCTGTCATCAGGGTACAAACCTGTGACTGTTAGAACAAAGGTTGGCAAATTCAAATGGGAAATAAAGTGCAAATTTTTTAATAGCAAGGGAAATTAATAATTGAAACAACTCACCTATGGATCCAGTCAGGAACAGATGTCTTCCTAAAAGACATGCCCCAGTTCAACGAGAAGTTATTGAGCTCTGCACAGGAATCAACCAGTGAAATTCTCTGGGCTGCATCTGGCAGAAGTCCAGAGCAGAGGATCCAATGGTATCTGCTGAATCACTAAAGCAAACCCAAACTGCCTGGGAAGGAACAGCAAACAGCTTTCCTCTGTAGATCAGGCATCAAAGCAGGGAAACGTAGCATTTGACAAGTGTGCTGTATATGGTAATTAAATTGCTTCTGTGCTCATTTACAACTTTCTCTTTCCTCCTCTCAACTGCATTTTTCATCCTATATTTTCCCACTCCTTTTACTCTGCCCTTTTATAATTTTCTATTCCAAAGCATTCAAACTGTAGCTGAACTTTTGAACCATACATGGAGTTTGTTTATCTTTAATCACCAACATACGCTGTAGTATTCCACCACATAACAATTTTAGAGTAGGCTCCCCAAAATTGCAGTATAAGGAGGCAATAGTCAAGTTTTAGGATTAAAACTGTTTAAAAAGGTCTCAGAAAAACAAATTACGGCAACAAATCATGACTTAACTCACTGGTGGCAGCCAAGGGCATGTGGTAGCAATTGCAGCACATACATCAAAGGTAAGTGGGCTGATTTTGAATTGCTGGAAGCAGTTCATCAGAGTTTCAACTTATGAGTAGGGTCCTCTCCTTCTGCAGGCAACAGAAGCCGTCAGCTTCCACTGGAGCCTTGGCTTCTACTGACCAAAATGCAGCTGTTCAGCCTGCACAAGTAACACAGGTTCTCAAGCAGAATGACCTCATTAACATTTTGCTACCTTTGTGCTAATAGGCCTGAGCACTAGGGCTTATTCACTAGAGGCCATTGATATGTGAACAGAACGATATTGCTTCCTCTTACATGTGTCATCATTTGCTGTTAAAATCTTGGATGAACTTTTGGGAAGTGGAATGTTTATCTGACATTTTTGGGCATATGGAGGTACTGGCCCAGCGAGAGTGTGGGATATACTGTGCACGTGCACTTTGAAAGTGTAAAGAATGTGCAGTGAAATGATGTGACTCAGTTGCTGCCTTCCCATATGTGTGATACCCAGTACACGTGTACTGCAGACATATGTGGGAACACCCAGCTGGAAGGATCATAGTCCTTCTTCTAGACCACGAGATGGTTTCATTTTCTTATGTGAACTTGCCAACAAACTTGGGGATCTCAGCAGAGCATTCTGCTATAAGCTTTACACATTTTCAGCCTGTGTTTTTTCCTCTTTGTTTATATCCATTCTTCTGTTGTCTCATATAACAAACTGGGCTGTAAGCTTCTCACAGTGGGTACTGGTTTTCTGGTCTGTTTTTCTAGTGTCTAATATCAAGGACTTGTAATGCCTGACTGTGAGTCCTAAGTGTTATGATGATAATTTTACTAACATTTCAGTTACTTTGGCAGTGATTAACTTGAAATGTCCCCATCTGAAAATAATTTCTCGGCATGTATTGTTTAACTAAATGTGAGCAGCAAAATTATTGTGTTGATGGTTAAACCAGCGGTGAATTTGGCTGATTGTCTTTCTCATTGGAGACTTATGATACTGGGACAAAACAGGAAGTTCCTTTTCAGCTATTACATGGCAGCCATGAAGAATTCCAGTGAAATTATTTCTAAACCTTATTATTATTATTATTATATATAGTATCTGCTGGAGAAGAACTTCATAGCCTATGAACTTTCAAGGGAGCATGGTTACCAGATCTCCATACAAGGTGAAGTTTCAGCAGACATTGTCCACTGCTTAATAGCCTCACAAGACACTTGAATAAAGCATCCAACACAGCAGTAACGCATAGTGTGTTTGGGTTTTGTCTGTAGAGAGCTTTTCACTTAAATTATACAGCAGCCTTGACTGAAAACTCAACATAATTTACTACTTCTGTTTTTTCTAGGCATAGCAAGAGACTCAAACGATGGTGACTCCATTTAGAGGAACAAAAGGAAGAGAATTTTTTGTCACTCACGTGGCTGCAGACTCAGGTAATTGAGTGGAGCATTGAATTCCTACCATCAGCTGTAGTAATGTTGGACATAAGTTTACATCATGGATTTGGACTTTCTGTACAAGGAAATGATGAACAGTTGAGGGAAGACTTGAAATTCTAGTGAATCCTCAGCTTAACTGCACATATACAGAGAACAGGCATGGCTTTTGGCCCCAACCAGGTCTTAGTTGGTAGAATTTTTTGGGAAGAAAGAATATTCAAAGGAAATTCAACTGTTCTGGCTTAATTGTGAACAAATGAAAGACTGTAATAACACAGATACAGTATGGAGGAAAAAAGCCTGCAAGGCTTGCCTGTCCTGACTAGGAATTCCTCTTGGTCCCTATGATGTAGTCAAATTAGTTAGGTTTTTCATATTACTACAGGCCTCCTTCATTTCTTTCTGTCGCTCAAGAGACTTCAGGTCACCCAGTTAACAACCTCCCTGCTTTTTTTCCCTTCCCCCTCCTTTTCTTCCACTTTTTCCTCACCTTCTTGGGAAGGAAGGGGGAGTGAGTGTGTGGCTGCGTGGTCCTAGATGCTGGCTGGGGTTAAACCATGATGTTCCTGGGACACGATTATGCACATTGTGTGAATGGTTCTTGGACTGAGACAGCCATTGCTGTTAGTTAGTCTGAGACAATAAAAAGAGACTTCTGTCCTTGAGTCTATCTCTGTATTGCTTCCATACGGTCCCGCTTACTACATCTGCCTTCCCACACCAAGACACCAGTCAAATATTCCTTAGCTGTCTTAAGAGGGATTATGGTGTGTTTGTGTGGTACCCATGAGTTTGAGGTATATACTTTTATGATGCTCCATTACACTGATGGAGATGCCATTTCTGCAGAAGAGGCTGTGTTTCCAGCTGTATGCCCAGGAAGCTGCAACCTTCCCAGCAATAGAGCTGTTACTGACACTGCTCCAGTAATGCCAACGTCTGCCCTCTTGTGTGTGCATCCTGTTTATGTGGCAGCAATAAACTGAGTAGAGCAGGAAGGAGAAATTATTTTGGAAATATCATCGGAGTGACCACATAATAGTGATGTCTAAGAAATCCATTCATAAGTTTTTCAGAGGCTGGATTTAAATGTATATTCAAATGTACAGTTGTGTGGCATTTGATCTCTTGGAATTTTAATTCCCATCTCTTTATTTAAAGTCCTGAAAAGAATAAACTCTATTCTGTATGTCACCAGAGAGAGCTGTTCAGCTATCAGAAAAAAAGGTAGTAAGTTGGAGTTTTGCATAGTATTCCCTCAGTCCCATTAAATCTATTACAGTAACATCAAAGTCCTACTTTTAATCCTGTAAATCTGGTCATCATTCTGTTACTTTGACCAGGCAGGATAAATCAAAAGAAGTGCTATACTTGCATCCTGGAAAGACTTTGAAAAATCTTTAAGTTAAAAACAAGTAATATGGGATTTTTTGTGCAGTCTTCAGTTGCACAAAGAATCAGAATAATTGTCTAGATCTTAGCCTTACACATGTCAATGTTGACTATACTTCTTGCAGTTTTTTATCTGCAACAGACTATATTTCCTTCATAAAGACTAAAGACTGGATAAGCAGGGATTTTTCTGGATGAAAAAAGGTTCCATGAGTATTTTGATTTTGCGTGGTAGCAATGGACGAAACTGAACATGGTTTACTTTTGACCAGCCAAGAAGCCATTTTTCTGTTCTGCTTTACTGACAGTGTTCTCCATACATCATCACTTACCTTTAACCTGCGTAATTACATCTATACTGGTCTTCAGTTAACAAATGAGACCATACTATAACACACCAGTGAGGAATAGCTTAACTAACATTTTATTAAGTATGGCTTTGTGGGATGAGGCTTTTGTGAAAGTTAGACTGTCTGTCAGTAGAGCTCTGATTCTGTTGGATTTACCTCTGGTGAGCTGGCCCATTGTTAAACACATTTTGTCTGCCTACATTAAAGTCTAAATTACATTAAACATTGTTCTTCAGGGCTAAGTTCTTTCTTCCATAATACCTGAGAGTACCTGGTAGTATTAGGAGGCTCTGATAGCATTGTCTCTCCTGCCTGCTAATAATGTGCACTATGGAAATGTCAGTACTTAACAGCCGCTCCACAAAAGCTACTGCAAAGTTGGTCCTGGTCACGATTCAGCAAAGTCATGTAGGTACCTTCCTCTGACAGAGGAATGGATCTGTTAAAGCCATTAGGCTAGAGATGTACCTTGATGGGTGTACGTGCTTGCTAAAGGAAATGTTCTTGGTGTGGATGAGCAAGAGTCCTATGATTTGGCCAATGACCAGCACCCAGGTACCACAGAGCCAGAAGAGTTTGCCTCCAACATCTGTTTCCAGTAGTCTGTCTGACTCTGGTATCAACCCTTCACACTGTGAAGTTAAAAAAAAATCATAAAATAATTGGATTATATATTAAGACTTTTGAGAGAGTCACTTATTGACCTCTTTCTACTGCAGTGAACTTAGCTGTGAAAAATTGGGTAAGAAGCAGGGCCTTGCTGAAAGCGAGATATTACATCTGAGCAGTGCACTCTTGGATAAACAGAAATTACTGAGTAAATAACAAAATGTGAAGAAATAAGACCCAAATTGAAGTGTGGAAATTGTGGACTGTAGAAGTGATTGCTTTTATAAATAATTTTTAAATGTGTATTTGCTCTCCAGGTTTCACTATAAATTGTAATGAAGTGCCTCTAGCTTCAGATGCAAATAGGGCCAAATCGTGCAGTTGTTATTTGGGCAAACAAAAAACTCTGAAAAAACAATTTTCCAACTGAAAATAACTGTGTTTGAACTCACTAAAAATATCAGGACTGGTTCTGATTATCATAGTATTCTGCTGTCTGTTTATTGTGCCAGGTATTTACTATAATCTTTTGGACCTTCCTTGTCATTCATGCTTGATATAAACTAAAAGTACATGAAAAAGTGGATTTAAAAAATCTGTACGTACATTCTGTCTGTAATTATCCTGGTGGTATGGTGTGATCTGCTGATTCAGTTCTTATTGAGATGAATATGAGCCGTTAGTAGACCAAGGTTCAGCAAATACCTTAATTCTTGAGGCCCAAATCAATTACCCATTTCCTGATGGCAGTGCCTGGGATGTCTGGAAAATAAGTATCAGAGGTGATTAGAAGAGATCTCCTTGGATGTAAAAAGCCTCTGAAAAGTTGAATATCAGTTTTGGATTCACTTTTCTTGGTGACTTACTCAGTCCAACTTTTGTTTTTTGCTGTTACAGAGACACAAGAGAAAGAGCATTTCACTTACTGGTTTCCATTAAGCCGGTGTGCTAAGCAGGGGCAGGGTAAGACGTGACAATTCAGTGCAGTCCGCCTTGGCTGCCGCATGGAGTTATACTATCACACAGCAGCTTTTCCAAATAGGAGCTCAGCACCTTTATTTCCTGCCAGAATCAACTTTGTAAGTGGGGCTCAGGATGAGGATGAGGATGCTGTCGCATCCCAGCAAGCAACTTCAGAAGAGAGAAATAGAAAAGGAAGAGCAGCAGTCACTTTGGACTAAATTTTAAAGGCAATGATTTTACCCTTCCCAGGGAATCGGTCAAGTGGCTCTTGTGCTATTTTCTCTCTCAGGTGTCTGACCCAATGGTGGAAAGGATTTTCTTAATATCTAAAGATATTGTTCCCATGTATACACTCCAGTGACCATCATGATTGATGGGGCACACAGTAACATATGAATGATAGTGTACTCCTTCTTGTCTTGTTTCAGTCATTTTACTCATTTTTTTTCATATCAACTTCTTCCATTGTATTTTCCTCTGTGTGTATAGTACATGCAGAATTTCTCACTCACACCCACTTTTCCATCTGTCCTAGTGGGAGGTGTTCCACTAATGATACAATCAGGGAATACTGTAGATACAAAGGGTGAAATTTGTCTCATCTGCTGAGCCTGTTAAGCTCTATATGTCCCATTTCATTAAATCTGTATGGCTGCACTGGAACAGCAAAGGACTATTCCCTTCCCTAGGGTTATACTCACCTCCTGGTAAGGTCTATAGTGGGAATATTTTGGGAAATTCATAATTGCTAATGGGGATGTCAGCCTACAAAGGCATGTGGAGGTGGACAAATTTGTACAGAAAGTTAGTTCTTTCTTTGTGAGAGTTTGTGTGTTTTATTAACTAGAGTGGGTAATTATATATAATTATTTTGGAAATTCCCTAATTCTTTGATGCTAGAATAAGTACCAGGTATCCTCCCTTTCTCCCTCCCCCCCCCTTTTTTTTTTTTTTGTGATCTCACTAAACTTAGCAGATTTATCATGTCTTGTAGATGTGGAAGTCACGGAAGTCTATTATATTGGAAAGACCATAGCATTTTAACAGGATAAATGTCTTGGCTGGGATCACTTGGTAAAATTGGGAACAGAACTTGTCTTCTGACTTTGAGCATGATGCTTCATCCATCACTGCCTGGGAAAGACCAGTGAGCTGGATAGATGAGACCGGAATTCATGCTTCTCAGGCCCATACTTCCGTGCATCTTACCCTGATCTAGTGGGGATTTTGGTGACTAATCAAATAATACTTTTCTGCTTTTATGGGAAAAATTTTCAGTATCTCCTTTATGTGATAAGGTAGGAGAAGCTACTCTGATACACAGTGCTTTCATTAAAAATATTTATATTTTGAAAGTGATTTCTTGTTCAGTTTTCAGAGTGTAATTTACAAAGATGCAACTAAATTCTTTCTTCTCTAAAACATTTTATCTGTCTGTGCTATGCTAATCTGATCAGTCATATGCTGTACATCTCTTCTCCATCTCTTCCTACCTATAAATTATTCAGAACTATTATAGCTAAAACTGAGAGTAGATGATTTTATTTCTGTCTTCTGAAATGCTAAAAAGGATTTGGTTTGGAATGAAAGGGATGACATCCTTGTGGGGCACTGGGAAATCAAGAATCAACTGTGACTGGCAGGATTGCTCCTGGAGAAATGGGAAAGATAGTTAAAAATATCTCTTTTACTTAAAAATATTAGAAGACTTAACATAAAATATTTAAGTCTACACATCTCAGTCTGTAGGACTTCTGATCAAATATAACAATAAGCACGTCAAATTTTATGGAGCCATTTCCTAAGATAACTCTATCTCAACTCCCTTACCTGAGCTGAGGTTAATTTGACTGTGTAGGAGAAACTTAACCTCTTGCAATAACACAAAGGTTTAAGTCTTTTCACCTGAAAATACTTGATTTTATCTCTATAACAGAAGGCATCAAGTGATTCATGACTTCTATTGCATGCAAATCAATAATTCTCAGAAATCACACTCTGTAAGTCACCAAGTCACAGACTTTTTCTGTTGACTAACTTGAACTACAATTCCCAGGAGCTCATGGGCTGAAGGTCAGAGGTTAAATGCTCTGTATTAACTTAATGCTTTCAGGTGTTTTGCAGTTTGTAGAGGGGTGGGGGTGTTTGTGTTGTAGTTTGAGAGTTGAAGTTATTGTTGCTGGATTGCTTGTGCAAACTTACCTTCAGTCTAGTGCAGCACAAGGTTAAGGTAGGGTTGTTGTTTTTTTATTTGTATTTCCTTCCAAGCAACCTGCAACAGGCTTTACTGTCTTTTACATGGAGAAACAGCTCTTTTCCATAATTGAATTGTGGAATTGTGCACCTTGCAGCCCTTGTGTAGAACTTGCTTTCTGGAGTTCTTTGCCCAATGGAAGAGTACAGCTCTATGGAGGCATGGACCATTTTGTCTTGATTCAGCTGCATGGTCTGGACTGCAAAACATGTAACTCTTTTGTTTTAGTGATCCTGAGGAAGCATGCTAACTGTAAAATGCTTGTGTGATTTTTGTTTTGTCCCTGAGGTATAAGCTTTGTTCTCCATGAGGAGTTATATGCTCTTTACATGATCCATGGTGGTGTGGCCAGTGGTGTTATTCCCAAATCTTACTCTAAATACCATATGCGTAATATTTTCTAGCTAAATTTTAAAAATCTGTGGAAATTCAGCTCTCAGTGCTAGCAATCCTGCCTGGAGAGCACTGAGGGCAATATAAATTTGGTACACTAGTAATATACCTGGTATTAAAGTGATAATACAAATTTAGAATAATCCAGGACTGCAGTGATGCAGTTTTGGGAACACGTTATACGTTTAATTTGCATCTAGGATCTCTTATTACGGGTTTCTCATATTGTTTTGATTTAGTTAATGTTTTTTTTTTTCAGCTACGCGGCTCAATCTGTATTCTGCTCTTTCCCTAAAGCATAGGGAGTTTTCTCTACCTGCTACTAGCATTAGTGGCAACAATCCTAGTGCAGTTGCCTGGCTGAAAAGTTACAAAATAATGCACGTGACAGCATGTTGGTACACCGTAGTAACACCCAACTACCTTGATATTGGGCCAGAGTCCTGCTGTGGTAGGTATTAAAATCAACGGAATTGGTTTGAAAGTTAGTAGGAATAGAAGAGAGGAGGCAACAGCTGGATGAGGGTGGATGGGAAGCACCTGAGATTAATGAAAAGGTCCTGATTAGTGTGATGGGCAGCTGTTGGACCTCACCAGCAGCCTGCTTGTTGTGAAGTGCTTTGTGTGTGGGTTCTTTACTGGGAATGTCTCTGAGCTTTATGGGACACTGGGGTAGAAAATAAAAAAAAAAAAAAATACTCTGAGGTGATGGAAGTCAGTAACGTCTGTCCAGTTGGTATTATCAGACACTGTTGGCTGTAGCAGGCCCAGTGGGGGAGAGAGGATTTTGTGCCTGATGGACAGTGGATTACAGGAAGTGGTGGTGATACTGTTGGAGAGAAACGAGACAGGGACATTGTTTTGCAGTGCTGATTTGGATGACTCTGAGTTGGCATTTTTCAAGCCAGCAATGAGCAGCCTATGAACTTTAGGAACATGATTCAATAAAATCTAGTAGCTCAAGCTGATGATCTGTTGTACTGTAGGATGGCAATCTGAACTAGTGATGGTCTTGGTTGTAAAATTTGCATTTGGATTCAGTGCAGCCTGAGCTTCAGAGATGCTTGATTTTCATTTGAATCCATATATTTGTGATTACATGGGGCACTTGTAGAATCATGTGTATGTGTGAATTTAAAATTCTTGGTATTCTTTCTCTTCAAAGTCTGGATGTGTTTAAATCTAAATCTTCTAGTCATTGCCTTTACCCTGTCTTTGTATGCTCTTATGCTGAAGTGCTGAAAACAGAAGTGCTGTTTCTAGCAAAAAATCATGACAAGTTTTTCTAAAGTTGTATCTGCAAGAAGTTTCTTCCTGTTATGTTGTTTAGTGCAAAGAAAGAAATTAATCCCGTGGTGACACATAATTTGTCCTCATTAGCAGGATACAGAATTTATATAGGCTCAAAAGCTATTTGTCAGTCTAACACACCAGCCTAAAATTTTAGCCACCACTGATTGTGCATTGTTGACTTGACAGCAGAAGTAACCATAACTTAGACTTAATGAATGCTTTCATGCAGTATGCACAGTCCTCCAAGAGTCCTTATTTCATACTATTTAATGCTATGCTGAACAGTTGAGTTTGATAAAGGCTGAAACAGTCAGAATTATGCTTTCATTTGAATTTTAATTTTCAAAGGGGGAAGGCAGATGGTATTGTTTTACAGAGAGAATAGCCCAGCATGTCCTGCCATACTAAAAGTCTCTTTGAGCCCATCTGATACTGGTCTATGAGCTTTCTCTGCTGGTTTTCTTAGCTTGCACACTGCCTTCAACGCCATGTATTAGTTTCCTATCAGAATAATTCACAGGCATGGAAATCAGCCATTTCCTGTGAAGGTCGCTGGAATCTTGGTTATGAAGAATTTATTCCCAAATAGGCAGCTTCTGAATAGCATCAATGCTCTTCTTGGTGCCAAAGACTTCACAAATGGACATGAGTGCAAAAGGCAAATACTCATTCAAAGCAATAGGTGTGTCTTTGGAAGTACAGTCTCCTTATCTAGTATCCAGGAACAAATGATATTTAAATTGTTCCTGCTGTAAGTTGATAACTTGTCTTTACAGTTCATAAACAGAGGCCTGAGATCCTCTTAGTTCCATTTATTCTTGCATGAAAATTAATAAAGATTCCCCCAAGTAAAACAGAACAATCTAATAATTCCTTTTTTCTTTGGTAACTTTCCTTAAATTCTTCTCAAAGGGCACCTGCCAAAGACGTCCCTTGCTTCAGTGTCTGCAGTGGATGCCAGCTTGCCTTTTATAGATCTCGCTTCTGATTTCCTTTACCCTTCATAGGATGATGCCATCTGACTCTTCATACCTGTGGTTTCCTGCTTTAAACGTCTGGTTTAAAACCTGTTTTAATCTCAGTATAGGTTTACCTCAAAATAGACAAAACTGTTCTCTCATAAATCTTCCCTGATGTTTCCACATTCTTGCCTTTTGCCAAAAGTTTAGGTAGCAATATCTGTTGTTATTTACTCAGCTCGGCCTCCTAGATGAATGTTCAAAGCTTTTAATGCTGACATGATACAGTTTGAACAGTATGATTTGAAAAAATAATTTTAAAAAAATTGTTTCATGTTTGGTTAATTTTGTGCAAGTAAAAGAGAAAACAAGCTTAGATCTGACTCAGAAGTGGCTACCATCACTGGCTCTGCAGCAGAAGTGCATGGATTCAAAATCTCAGTCTCTGCAAAATACTAGCAACAGGGATAAAGAATCAGATATTTGAAACTGAAGTCACATTTTAAAAATTGGGAATAGCTGATGGGCAGTCAGTAGTGGAGCCAGCCATGCTGGGAAGAGAGTGTACAAGTGAAAAATGGATTGTGAGAAGGTCAGTAACTTCTGTCATGACTGACAGTAGGAACGGGTGAATGAGAGAGATCCCTGAAAACAAGGCAGGAGCCTAGAGACCAGCTTTCCACCTGCAACAGTGATTCAAGTACTGCTGTGCACATTGCTGGGAGATGCCTGGAGATCTTAAAGAGTAGACTAGAGAATGATGGATACGCCAAAACAGCAGACAACTTGTTAGAAGGCTTTTCCTAAAGCTTAACTCTTCATTGGCGAGGAACTACAAATCACTGCATCTCCTCCTGGGGGGTCTAGTGGTCTTGCTCTAGTTATGAGCAAGAAGCAGCAATAAGGAAAAGAAATCCTTTCTGACATCTATTGGACCTGGACTGCAGTTAACTCAAGAAAAAAAAAAATACAAGGGCAGGAGAAAAGGATAGACTTCAGCTAGTATCCCAAAATTTGTTGTGTTGTAAACCTCAATAGACCTACTGAGGTTCACATGCCAAAATCAGTACAATAAAGTAACGTTCAGCATAAGAAACAGCATTAGGTAGTCAACATTTTTTTTTTATTTTTAGTTTTATAACTGCTACTGGATATTTTGAGCATCATTGATGTGAAGGTTTTGTCACTTAAGAATTTTTGTGAGTTGACCTACTGGAAGCTGTGTAATACAGAACTTGGCTGTATTCAGTGATGTGAGATTTATTTAAAAGTGCACCTTGTTGCTGAAACAGAAGGGATCTTAAATATATAATTTTTCTCAGTGTTTCCAATGTACACCTCAACTGCTGCTTCGACTGCTGACTCCTGTGAGAGAGATTAAAGTGGAGAGCGAATCTCCTACGCTTTGGGAGAGCTGTCCTCTTCTGCCTGCTCTCCAGAAGGAAACTTCGCCGTAAAAGCTAACAAAGGCATAACTACCTCCAAATCAAAAAGTATACCTATCCTGTAAAGAAGTGTTAAATTATGTGTAACAGTGCCACCTGCTGAATCCCATCTTAACACCTTTCTTCTCAAAGGGAATGTGTGTCTTAATGAAATGGAGTTGACCTTGATTAAGGCATAGGCATACACCCTGGCTATTTCTCAGGCAGAACACAAGGTACAACAAGGTTTAAAATACTAAAAGAAATACTCACCTTTGGAGCATAAGATTCAGTTGATTAAGTATATCATCCTGCAAATGCAAAATATGGCTCTTAGAAATCATACCAAAAATAATTTTGTCTGCTGTTAAATAGGCCTGCTGCATTTTCCACTATTATTAGGACTGAGATGTACAAAAATAAATTTGAATTGCACTTCTAGTAGTAACTTGTCTAGAAGGTGCTAATGTTCTAAAGCTGCAAACAAAGCGAAATTCCCTGCTGAATTTCTGAATGTAGAAAAATTTGATTCTACCAAGAAGACTGTCAAATAAGTCTAAAATGACTGAGACAGGCAGTCGTTTTGTGGAAGTGAGTGAATGCCTTTACTGCATTCAGCAGTTTGATACAACAGCCTCTGTGCCGCCTAAAAATACTTAACGTTTTTTGAAGCCATTATGGGCTGCATTCTGCCTGCCTCATTAATATTTATTTCTGTCTATAAATGATCCTGTTCATTTTAATGGCCCGCTGATGCAGGATAGCACTGTTGAGAGTTTGTGTAACTGAACTGGGCTCCTACTCTGAAGGACCACCCTATGTGATGGCAAATACTAGTGAACCAGCAGATGGTGGTTGGGGTAACATCAATGATGCCACCTGAGTTTGGCCCATATATGCAGTCCTGCGTCACTTGCATGTCACATGATGTGATACAGAAAACAATCTGATGTGGAAAGCCCTTTCTGTTGTGTTTAAATCCTGTACATGCCCCATTTTCTGTCTGGTGCAAGGTTACCCTGAAATGGCTGGTTTGCCTGATTTCAGGGGACCATCCTCTCGTACACACACAGTTTTGCAAATGCTGAGACCAGCGCCCACTCTGGTCTCAAGTATAGCTTTAACATCTTTGGGTACTAAATTCAACCTGTAAAACTGTAATATACTGTGTGTTTCTGACATCAGTTGGTGGGATATCTTCTGCCAAAGAGGGCTTGCTGTGAAGCTGTCTTTATTAGGAAAGGAGAAGAGAGCAGAGCGAAGTGGATAGGACTCACGTAACAGATCCAGCAGTAAAATGCAGGAAGCATCCCCCCCCTTTCCCATGTCCCTACATCCCTCTAAAGAACAACAGGAAAAGAAAAAAAAAAAAAGCTCTCAGTGCATGTCAGAGACTGCTTATTATTTAGTGAACTAAATCTGCATATTTTTGGCACTAAATAGGGAAAAGCTAGTCCTTAAGTGTCTGTCATAACTGAAATGCAGGGGTATTTTTCTTCTGGCTGCCCCCTAGCACTGACATTAGGGCTGTGAGTGTATAAATAGAGAGATGCTTTCTTGTGTTTCCATTTCCAGAGTGAGCTCTGTGGTATCAGCCTCAGTGTTACTAAGCAAGGGAAAAGGGATGTTGACAGGCATGTAAATGAAGCTGGACACATGCTTAACAAAAAGCGACAGCAAAGTAAAACCAGTGACTTTGTTCCATCAAAAGATACAAATTTCCCATCCTCCAGCATAACATTCAAAGTGCCAGCATTCTTGAGCAGTTTTCACAGAGGATGTTCTCTAATGCTCAATTTGTTTAAAGGGAAAAAGGATAGCATTGCAAATGCAGCAAATAAAGTCTAGCAATGCTGCAGCATGAAATTCTAGCAGATAACCTACTGCTGGAGTCAGACTTCTGAAAAACAGCCATTCGTACTGGCTCTGGATGGCAGCAGTGGCACAGAACAGAGAACCTGTTTTCCATCAAGGACTGTAGGCGGAGATGGAAGTACTCTTCTATTTTGGCACCTGTGCTCCAATGGCTGTGTGCTGAAATATCTGATAAAAACTTCAGAGGCATCTTAAGAACCCTGTACCATGAAAAAGATACTGTTGGCTTCAGCTTGGGCTCGGCTCAAAACTTTAGATGAATGCAAAAGATTTTTATACCTTTATTACGACAAAGATTGTCCCTAGCATCTCTGCATTCACAACTGCAATAAACCATAAGCTTCTGTGAATTTAATAGTCACACTAGATGTTAAACTATTTTTTTTTTAAACCCAAACTGATTCCAGTGGGTTCCTCAGATAAATATTTCACCTAGACATCTCTCAAAAGTTGCTCTGGAGTCTGTACTGAGCAGTAACCGTGTTAATCAAACTGCTGACAGCAACACAAAGATCATTACTTATCCAAAGAATTGGGCAATGCAGTTCTATAACCCCCTTTTTCATTACAAAATGGTAAGCCTGGCTGAGAACTGGAGAGTAGGACTGAGCAGTAGATCAGCACAGCATCCTCTAGATTTAATTGTAAGGAGAAGAATTGTCTAAGGCTACATTGATGAGTGTGTGGGGTCATTGTACTGCTGTGTGGGACCTGGTTGGTTTCTTGCCTGGTAGTTCCCTGGGACAATAAGACAGGCCAGGGTATTGTGTAAGAGAGAAGGAAGGGTCCTGTGACTGTGTTCTGACATCCTTGTAGTCATGTTCTGGACTTGGACAAAGCAGAACTCGGAGGAGGAGCAGAAGAGAACAATTTCATCTGCACCTTCCCATGAAGGAGATTCCCAGAACCTGTTGAGAAGAGAGTACCACTGAGCTGTTGTTAATCCTTGGCAGCTTCTGCCTACTTGCTGTGAGTTAGGATGAGGGAGCAGTTCCTTTGGCAGGAGAAACAAGCACTGAAAAGACCTTGGTTGAAGCCCAGGGAACAATCAACCAAAGGTTGAGGCCCAAGTGCTCTCTACTCTGAGACCAATAAAACTACACTCTGGGAAAATGGTGAGCACTGATGTTTATTAAAAGATCCATGGTCTGAGATAGTAGATCTAAAGAAACTACTTACAATGATGAAGCCTGTCCTTATCCTGTAAGCAGAAACATTTTGTGCATTGCTGTTGCTTGAAGCAGGAAGAGCAAAGCAGTCCTGTTTGATAAATTTGAAATGTGCATGGTGAATAATGATGGTTGGAATCCACTGGATTCCTTCAGTAGTGTTGGCATGAGTCCAAAGGCACAGGGCTCAGCAGCAGCATAAAACCTTTTCAAAAGTAACTTCATATCTCTTTTCTAGGCACACTTTTCTTGGGAACACTTATGGAAGAAGCAAATGCTTTGCTATTCAGAATAAAAAGTTGAAATCCTTCCCTTTCTGCTGCTGAACAGCTCCTTCTTCTGGCTCTGCTAAATCATTAGCTGTTAGGTCCTAAATCTGCCTTGTCTGCTGAGGGGAAAAATTCCATGTTCTACAGAGAGAAGGGACTTATTTCTTTGATAGATTTACTAGGGATGAGGGAGGAACTTGCAACAGATTTGAGGCATTAAAACTAGGCATGGACAGGATGTAGGTGATGTCAGTTATGTAGCTTAATACAAGTACTAAGCAAAGAGGGAAGAGGTGACACAAGAACAAGACAGGAGGGGATCATGAAGTTAAGACTACATTTTTGACCCTTGCTATTTATTGAGCTGTTTGACCTCTGGTTTGACCTTGAGTACTTTACAAAGCTGGTATTGTGTTTGGAACTGGACAATATTTTATGCAATTGGTAGATGTACTTAGTGAGAGTGGAACTTATGGTGACAAAGACAAATTGCAAATCCATCGGTTTGCATTGAAAGGACTTTTTTGAGGGGAAAATTAAATGAATTTTGGGGTGTTTGTGAATATTTAGCTTATAATTAGCAAAATCTAATCTTTAAGCAAATTGCCAACCAAATAAGTGGAAAATTAGTATTACTGCAGTGTAGAGAAAATTCCATTTTTTTTTTTTTTTTTTTTTATACATTGCATAAGAACAGGAAACAAAGGTCCCAGCTGAGCCCACGACACCCTGTGATTGAGTACTGAGAATGTATACTGGGAGACTTGGTTTCTTCCTGGAGGAACTCCTGGTGAAACCAGCAAGATACAGGGAAAGGCAAGGCACTTGTTAGGGTTAGGAAGAAATGTACATTCTTGTTTTTAAAGCTGTTAGCTCATCTCTCTGTATAAAGCCAAACTGCTTTACACTCCTGTTGTGATGCCTATCTCTGTTTTCAGTTCTCTCCTGCCTAGGTGAAAAGCCTTCTTTTGTAGCTTTTGTGGTCTGGTCCAGTCTTACCTACGTGCTCCCTGGGAGTTCCCACGTCTCCTTATACTTTGCTTCACCAGTCTCAGCTCTTGTTTTACAAGCTGTGCACCCAGTTTGGTACAGTACTTGAAGGGTCAGTTCCCACTCTGTGAGAAAGTTGCTGAAGCTGGAGACAGTTAAGCACACACAGAGTGCAGAGCTCTGGTGTGCAGGGCTGCATTTTGGGTTGTCATCTAACTGGAAGAATGATAGCTTTGTCTCTTGCGCTGGGACAGCTGTTTATCTCAAGTACTTGGGGCACACCGTGGGCAGGCTGCTCTTGCCCATCAGTAACAAGGAAGGAACAAATTCATCCTTGCTTCTGTTATTGTCCTCAGCTATTAACGATTGTGGTGTAGGGACTGGTCCTTTCCCACTGTACAGACCCAGAGTGAGGTGGGCAGAGTTTGTGAGCAGGCAGGACAAACACTTCGGAGGAATGACTAGGCATGTTGTTGCTGCCTTGGGGTAGGGGATGGGTTTGATGACCTTGGAGCCTTTTTGTTATGTGACTATTTATTTATTTTATTTTTTTTTAGGTTAGGGCTTTCAGGGCTATCATAATGCAGAGTCTGGTAACAGTCACTGTAGCTTGAGGCTGAAATTTATAGTTGGTTTGTTGTTCTCTCATGTTGTCTAGCAGTATCTAGGATTTTCATTATTGTGTGAAAAGCTTTCTAAAGGCACCAGCAGTGCTGTCCCTGAGTTATTCTTGGCTCTTGCACATAGACCGTGATTTGTATTTGTTCTCTTTAGCAGTAACGAGAGTAACCCACAGTAGCCATGGGGATGTGCTGGTCATTCACCTTTCTGATCTTTTGTCAAAATATATTTAGTGAGAACAGTGGGGTGAGAGGAGAACATTAGGAGCCTTCCAGCAGGTTAGTGTCAAAGGGGAGAGAGACCATTGCTAAAGTCCTCTATCATAGTCAGTGTAAAAGGGAGAAAGAACAGCCTACCAAGAAACTGTTGTATTAGACCTCAAGAGTTGAGCTCTGAGACTCTGCAAAATTCTCTTACTGGATTGATAAAATAGTAAATGAAAAGGGAAGCAAAATTTTATTGAAATTAACATAAAGTCCCTTTAATCATCAAACTTAATCCTCAGTAGAAAAAGACTCCAAAATTGATTTAAAATCTCGGTACAACCATCCTCTCTAATGTGAAGCAGGGATCCAAGTAAATGAATGATTTGCTTAAAAAATTCTGACTAATCTTGAGAACATTAAAATTAATATAAATGTGTGATCTCAAGTTCTATCCGTTTTTGGATCCCATTTCAGAAAGTACATATAATTTGGAATGGGACCTAAGCCATTTTGTGTGTAAGTGTACAGGGAATGCATTCCAGTATCTTTAATCAGAATGTAAAAGGGAGATCAGCTTCGCTGTTTCATGTAAGGTATGGAAATATCATCCTAGATGAACTGGAGTAGAAATAAAACATACTGTAGAGTGGAAAATGCAGCAACTTTTTTGGAAGGTATGGAATCATTTTATCAGCTGGTTTTGTGGGGAGGAAGAAAAACCCCATAAGATTGTAAGAGCTTCTGGCCCCGTGTGTTAGCGTTGTAACGCTTAAAAATTGCCATGTCTGAAGTTTCATCAGTGAGCAGTGCTATGGATTCCAGGATCTGTTGGGATAAGAGAGGTCATGTCCCTTATATTCTTGGTTTTATGGGGGACTGTTTTCTGCCTGCCCTCTCCACTGAGGAGCTTTTTGGATAATTCCTCACTTCCGCTAAGGAATTTTGAGGGAGAATCACAGAATCACAGAATCTTAGTGGTTGGAAGGGACCTTTGAGATCATCGAGTCCAACCACATTAAAAAACAAACAAACAAAAAAACCAACCAAACCAAAAAACACAACAAAAAACCCCCAAACAAAAACAAACAAACAAAAAAGCCACCCACCAACTAAACCCCACGCACAACACCCCACCACAAACCAATAATAAGAAGATCAGAGCCATGATCTTAGAGTACTCTATAATATTCAGTGTCCAATTTTACATTCTGCAAGAAAAAGTAAGTTAACTGCTCAGTTCACAGAAGCCATGGTATTTTCTTCTGAACCTCAAGTTTAATCTGCTACGTATACTCATTAAGATACTGTCATCATAGGCTTAAAGGTGCTATGAAGGCGCTGTATCATCTTAAATATTAAGCAAATTCTGTATTAAGAGATCATTAGTTTTCACTGGTATGGCTGTTCTTTCAGCCCAATGAGTTTAGCAGGACTGAAGTGTTTAGCCTTCGGAAAAAGCAGATGTGTGTCACTGGCAGAGAAAGAGGGCTATGCCTGCAGCACCCAGCAAGACAGGGGTGCCCAGGGAGGAAAATTCTCTTCACCACAGCCTGTGTGTAACAGCTGATCTCTGATGCTTCAGGGCTGGAGGGTACAGGAATCTTAAGAACTCAAGTACATCTGCTCAATTGGGAAGAAAATAAATTCTTCGTTAGCTCTGGTATGTGATCAGATAAGGCCCTGAAACAAAGGAGCTGATTACAGCCGTTTTTTCAAATGCTCAGCTCAGTTCTGAGGAAAATAAAGGGCTGCTCTTGCTTCCTGTGCCTTGTGGATAGAGGGCCTGCCCAGAACCATTCACAAATTTGCCCCTTCTCTTCCATTTCAAGGCTGAGTAGTGGTTCAAGCCATGGTCTTTAGTAAGACATCTGGTGTTTTATCGTGCCCAGCAATGGGGACTTCCCCAAATACGGGAGCTGTACTGGTCCTGCCAAAGCTTCTCCCCTCTGCATACAACTTGCCTTCTGAGGCCAGAACAGCTGTATTACCTAGGAACTCATATTATACTATGTGCTTTTCTTGCAAATGACATTCTCTTGTGTATTGCTCTGCTTCTGGAGGTAGATGGATGGGATGCACAGTAAATAAAGCAGGAAATGCTGCTTTTTTTTTTTTTTTCAGAATTAACTTTTTCACTTTGTACATGTACTTTTNTTAGAACAACACACATATTAGCATGGAGTGCTGTCACCTGGACTAAGATCACTTACTGAACTTTATAGGGGGTTTTGCACATCCTCCTGCAAGTCTTGGAATTAGATATGTGCTAGGATGAGGGTTAGAGAGACAGGAAGACTAAACAGTGGAGAATCTTGCAGCATTTGGGGAAAGCCTGGAAGATTATGATGGGGAACTCCAAGTCCTGAGGCAGGTGGAGAAAGTATTTAAAATTGTTGTTGTCCCTTTGTCTGTCCAGAGTGCAAGCTTTGGACAGGTTTGATTGAAGCATAGGTGAGAGTGTTTATTGCAAACTTTTCAGGGGAATCATGCAGGTTGTAGTGACTGAATATATCATACTCAGGGAAGATACTAGGCCAGCTGTGTGGGGGGAGAGAGCATCCTTTCTTTGCAACACATACAGCCGAGCTGTTGCGATGTCAGCTTCCCCATAATACCCAGTGACCAATTATATTGCTGCTAAACCAAGCTACAGTAAAATCAGTGTCATGCTTAAATTGCTGTAACAAAAATGTGCAGTCAACTGTATCAGAAACCTTTGGTAGATCAATAAATAAGGCTCCATAAATGTGGCTGATACCCAGAGAAATCATAGTATCATTCCCAATGCATACAGCTATACTGCAGGAGTTAGTTTGAGCCTGGTCCTGCATCCAGAATGAACAGCACTTGCTTAACTGGTGTATAAATCTGCTGTGCACGCCTGGCTGTGTGGGTGACTCTTAAATGAAGAATGGCCAGGGTATATTTGAGCTTTTGTGCAATTTTGTGAGCCTGGAAGATAACTGTTCGCTGTGTAGCTTCTGCCTGATTCAGACTGAGGGTAGCATGTGTGCTTCCATGACTGATGAGATGCAGTGTGTGAGTAACTGCCACGTATGAAGGGCTCACATGCAGCAGCTCCCTCCATTTGTGATACAGAACCACCTCACCTGTACCAGACCAGCAGGATTTTCCAAGTATTTTTTCTTTTCGGAAATGCTACTTCCTGCCTGATAAACTACTTACTTAAGATGGCTGTGACTGACTCTACTTAACTTCAATCTCTGCATTGTGTTATGAACTCGTAATCATTGGCAGTTAGGCTGGATTGTTTATCAGACACATTTATAATCCTGTTTTCATGATATTTTTCTCATTACTGGGTAACTTTTGAGGGGGATGAGTTTAGTGATTAATTGTTATTATGAAGAAATTAGAAGTGATGTGTACCGGTTGCAATTCTGACTTTGTAAAATCAGTTAGGAGTGCCAGACTAAGATGGAGTCTTGCTGTAGTTAATGACAGTTGCAGATCTCTCATCGATTTTTTTTTTTTTTTTTTTTTTTGTGGAGCTGGGGCTCTGCTGAAGGGATCCCACCCAGTATGGTTAGTATCTATAAATTTGTAGCAGTATGTTCTCTTCCTTGCCTTGTGCCTGGTTCACATTGCATAGGCATCGGTCACAACTGCAGTTACAGTGTCAATTTTTTTATCAGGGTCCGTGGACATGTATACTATGACTTATATGGGCCTGAATGACATGTGCCATTTATTGAGGTGGGATCTTCTGGACCTCCCTTATCCTGACTTTTGTATCCTCTTTAGGGTGTGCAAGGGTAAATTCTTGGTCACTGCATACCCTGTGTAAGCTGCAGCTATTTGGGCATTGTGAAACAACAGGATGTGTAGGTAAACTCCATAAAACATAAATTTAACATAATGTAACTTTTATACCATCTACCTTCTTAATGCTGATGCTTCCCACCTAATGAAATGTATTCAGATCTGGGCAGAACAGTGCCTTGCCTGCCATACTCTAGCTCCAGAACGTGGGGCAAAGGACAGGCAGAGATTGAGATCAGCAACTGGAGCCCAGCTTGTACATGTGATATTTAACCTTCCAATGAGTGGCAAGGACTGGGGTGTATGGCGACAGAAAAATGGGTGAGTGGTAAATCCAGTAAATGGGTTTAGTATATGTGGAAAATGTTTGCATGGGTCATTTAACGTTACCATTACCCAGATTTGTCCTGGCCAGGGGCCTGCCACTGAAGCAATTAATTGAATGAGATAGGCATGGTAATATGGATTCTTGCTGTTCTTAGCTAGGGCTGAATATGTACACGTGACAAATAAATTGCTGGTGAGTGGCAGGGATTGTAGTAAAAGGTGGCATGCCCCCTAGCCAGAGGCATGCTTTGGAGGCAATTAATCAAATGAGGTGGGCAAAAATACGTGATGACACCTGTCGCAGATAGCACTGGAAGTACACATGCAATTAATGATCTTGATGAAAGGAAGAAGAGATAATTTAAAGGAAGGTATTCTCTAAAGAGCTAGTAACTCTGAGTAGAATGTTTCTGCCTTAGGTACAAAGGAGTCCCAGCATTTTCAAAGCTTTGGTGCCGGTGTGTTTTCAGGTAGTATAGTGTATACATGTATGAAGAAGGAAAAGGGAGAATTTTCAGTGTCCTAAAATTCCCTCAGCTTGATAGCCATTTGTGCAAACAATGTGCAAGCACATGCTCAAGTACTCTAACTCATCAGGCAAACGTAATATAAAGATAGCAGAAGTACCCAAACATTGTAGATTTCTTTTACAAACATCTTTGCTATCAGGTACTAGATAACGTAATCTAAGTCTGCAAATGGCATTCCTCTGTTGGCAGCAGTTGTAATTTTAGAGCTTTCTAGGCCATGACACCTTTTTACAATCTAAATTAATATTGATTTGAGCATACTTTCACCAAATTTATACTGGATTGCACCTTTGCATGGGAAGCATGCATTTCTAATGGTGATCTTGAGATTAAAAAAAAAAATAAATTGTAGCAATAAATTTGTCTTCCATAGAGAGATCTAGCTCATCAGCCATTTTTTCTCTTGTTCCCTCTGCCTGTTTTCTGCAGAAATTACATTTATTGTTTCACCCTGAAACTACTTCACCTTCGTAAGCATGTCCTTGAGTCACTACTGGCTTAACCAAAAGACTTCAAATGTCAGCCCTTAAGTGTTATGGCTGATGATGTGTTGAGTCTTGCCTGCATGCCCTAATGCAAGATTAGGACTCTGATTTTTTAGGATTTCCATCTAAAGATGACAACCCACATGTAGAATATTGACAGTCTTGATTTGTGTTATTTGTCTGCTGCTTTTTCATGCTGGAGAACTAGTCTGTTCCTCTTGTATAACTTCTTTCTGCAGTGGATGCATCATAAGGTTGTTTTTGTCCTATCCATCAAAATGAGTTATTTGGGAATGTTGTCCTTTATGTTTATCTTCTACTGCAGTAGCATTGTAGGTATTGCTCACTGATGAGAGTATCTCTGATACAAACTTCTGAAGACTTCCTCAGTCAGATCTTGTCTGAATTCTGCAGGGTTCTTTTCCCAAGTGTCCATAACTTGCTGACTTGAGATGGGCAGGAATTGGTACTTAGCCTTTATAGACATAAGTTTGATGTCATCAATTATCTTTTGCCAGATGAAGAAGTGTTTAAGATAATTTTTTTTCCAGACTTGTCATGGCAACTTGCAGACTTTAGGATAAAGCAAAAAGATAATGTTAACTTAAATGATTGGCAAAATGGTTGACAAGCACAATGGGAGATGATCTTTAGTATGTACATTAACAGCTTGCCATTTTAGAGAACTCCTTTTAGTTGAATTGAGTGACACTTCTGTTCTCTTTGCAGAGTTTCATTCCCACAGCAGGGAGAGTGTAAGAAAAGGAAGAGCAGGACCCTACAGATGACAGAGTCTGATCAGTTAATTTCAGCAGCAACTTAAAAGGAATCTTTTCATCTAGTCATAATCCTCTGTCCATTGCTTGCAGGCTCCCAAAGAAAGGAAGAGAGCATGCTACCCTGAGGCCCCCATCACTCCCACAAGGTCAAACACATTATCTGCTCTATTGCCACATCTGAACTATGGCTATAGAGAAAAAGATGAACAGAAGTCTGTTAATTTTTTCTCCCCATCCTAAGTGAAACTTAAAAGAAGCAGCAGAAAAGTCTTAAGGAGAAACAGGATGGTAATACAGAGATTCTTTTGCACAGAACAGAAACACCTTGTATTTAACGTTCACAGACATAGACATGATTGTGGGCTGGTTATCAGTCCTTCTGTTAGTCTGCTGGAACCTGGAGATACGAGGTAGCTGCTTGAGCTGTGTCAGTGTTTTGAGTTTGAAAAGAATGGATGCATTGCTGTCAAATGAACCTTCTTTATTTTTTTAACCTTGCTATATTATTAATGTGCAATCAAAAAAAGACCGCAACTGGATGCGAATGAGAAATTAATTCCAAAATAAAATCATGTGGCTGAACACAGAAACCATGCCTGCAAAAATATTAAAAAAGTTAGAGAGATGACACCTTAAGTCTATAGAACTGAAGCAGCATCATATGAGCAAGGATGTGGGCTTGATAGTGTGAGATCCATTCTTCCTGCTGTAATTTCTCTTAGAACCTTTATATGGCTTGTGTTGGGGTCTGCAGCTCTTACAGGGTTCAGGCTGCTATTCAGCAACAGAATTCAGTGATATCTACTTGTTTCTATTATGAACCCCTATTATGAATCCATAAAGAGGGGGAAGTATTAAAAAAAAATAAATTCTTCAAACACTGACTCTACTCCACAGAGCCTGGGCAGTAGTCAGTATAGCAAACTGTATCAAGGTTGTACACTGTTGTGCGAGACTGCTCTGACTGGCTGCATTTCTGTGTTACTTCTCTGCCTCCTCTAACTGTCCTGTTGGAAACACTGGAGCACAGCAAAGGAGCACTTCTTCATGGTCAGGCCTCTGCAAAGCCTCTCAGGCTGCCCTGATCAAGGGGAGCTGCAGATCGAAATAACAGGACAGAGACTGCAGTCAAAAGAGTGTGACAGACTAGAGGTTGGGGTTTTTTTGGGTGGTGTTTTTTTCTTTTTTTTTTTTTTCACAGAGAGCAGCTTGAAGAGAAGATTCAGATTGGAATCTCATTTCTTGCAGACTCCTTTCCTGGCTTGTTCTGTATGTCTTCCAATATGCAGGTGTTAATTAATCAGTTTAATTCCATTCATTACATCTCTATTGGAATTGGTCCAATATACTAAATAACACTCAACCCACTAATTATTTTCCACTGAAAATAGAGATGGGTCAGTCTGAACCTATAGGACTTTATTATTGATTACTTGGGAGCTAGATTGATGGTCTTTGCTTAGTTCTTAATGAATTAATCTGCATTGGTGATGAGAAAAAGTAGAAATAGTTTTGATTTTAGTCTTGCTGAAGCTGGGCCCATGTCTTAAATACTGCAAACCAGCAATGGATGAATGAGAAGTCTCCAGTTCAGTAGAGTTCACCAAAGGCTTCAGAATACTAATTTTGTTGTTCTTCACTTTGCTTTGGCTTAAAATTGAGCTACAGTCTATAAGCACATTCTCTTCTTTCATCTCTAACCCACAAGTGGCTCAATTTCAGTTTTATAGCAAAGGAGAAATCAAAGTTGGAATTTGGGCTTCCTACTTGTGAGCCATATTTGAGTTTGTTGTAAATCAACATGACTACTAGTTGGCAAAGAGGTAGGATTTTGTACCAACTTAATGTACCCTGTTAGAAAATGGCATAAATAAACCAGAGTTCTTGGAGGAGTACCTTGAGAGCCACAAATAATCTCACTAAAATTTGGAAAACTCCTCATTTCACAATGCTGCTATTTTCCATTCAAAAGCAATCATTCTTCTTGCTTTGTGTAGCTCTTTACCAGTAATCATAAGCACTCATCTTAAAAGGCATTTCATAGAGTGTGCATATATGTGCACATGCTCACAGATGTATACCTTTGTGCACAAACAGCTAGATTTTTAATTTAGGTTTTAGAGGCTTATTAAAGTGACATGGTGTTGCCTACTGCTTTACAGGAGCCCTTGGTTAAGAAGATATGAGGATACTGATTGTAAAACCATCGCGTTGCAAACATTAACTAATGCTTCTGTCAGTTGGTTCTCTCTGGTGTGCAATAGTCTTGCATCAGAAGGCATTAATCTTACACTGGCTGATATACAGAAATGCAGCATTGCTCTTCTGTTAAATCAGAGTGGTGCTCAATCCTTTGCAGAAGTACATTCCAGCCATGGCAGTAGCAGCTCTGCTTTTTTGGCAAAATGCTGTGTTGTTGCCTTCTTGGGAAAGCTTTTTTTTTTTTCTTTTTTATTCTTTTTTCACTAGTGTACATAAATCTTTGGCATTCAACACTGGAAAATAGCGCAGATCACTAGCACCTATCACGGACGAAAAATCTCCTGTAACAGTCCCCGAAACCAAAAGTACTTGAGGGTATCTACCTGTATTAAATAGTAAAAAGCAACAGTAAAAGCCACAACTCTGTGCTGAAGGTCCAGTTCTGTTCTTGCTGCCCTAGATCACTGCATTGTAAAGCTGAATTAGTCAGACTATTAGTCAGCAGTATTGGAGAAATGCCAGGTAATCATTAAGGTCTGGCAGATTTTGATCCACAGCTTTGCTGCAGTGGTAGAAGTTCTTGGGACATCAGTCTCCTTTAATCATCCCAGCTTGTGTATTTAGTGGAGACAATGTCTGTAGCAGCCACCTTCCGAGTGATTTAAGGCTGGTCCCTGTTCCTTGTTCCTTTCTGAGAGGGACAATTTGGGTATCAAAATTCTGATGCAGGTCGAAGGCAGTGAGACCTAAGGTGTCCTAAATACGTTGGGAAACCCCGAGTGAGATGCATAATCCCTCTGGATGTAAGGAATTAAGTTGTGTCAGTTCTCTCGGTGCTGCTTTGTGGGTTGGTGTGTAGAGTTTCCTGCCTGCAAACCTCAAGCTTGTCTTGTTTCTGTGGGTAGCTCATTGGACCTTTCTCGTGGCCCTCTAGGAAGAGGTGGCAGTGTTGGATGGAAGGTCGAGTTGCATAAGTATATAGATGTCCAGTGCTTTTAAGGCAGGCCCTCCTTGCCAGAATTAATGCTGGTGCCATGCTCTGTGCCTTGCAGCCTTAATGAATACCATGCAAAGGTAAGTAGCATTGCAGCACCTCACTAATAGGTGTTTCAGAATAAAGACACAGGTGGTGTTACTGGGTATGCCATTTGTCCCTTTGCATTCACCCTCCTGGGGGCATTACAACTGGTTAAAAAAACCCCCAAAACCCCCCAATCCAAATCCAAATAAACTTCCAATGAGTGAACAAAACTCTTCTAACTGCCTCCCCCCCAGAACTGATTCCACAGAGCTTCAGTTTTGCTAAAACTGGCATATTTCATTCTGTGTAGTTGTGGATTGTTCTATAAACTGCTTTTAAAAAATAAAAGTTTGAATTTTTTTTTTTTTTTGGTGAGAATGATCAGATTTTGACCTGAGACATTTTTGCATTTTTTTTCTCCATGTTGCCTACTGGACAAGTTGTTGTCTCTTTCCACTAGCTCAGATGTGTTTGAGAAAAGACAAGTAGAGTGTACGTGGAGAAAGGGAGGGATAGCTGGCAGAAGAGGGAAGAGGTGCCATTAGCTATGGATGGGCAACAGGCGAGAGGTTCCACACAGCAACTGGTGAGGCAGTTTGTGGGAGTTCAGCAGAGCTGCTACTGCCATGGCTGGAATGTACTTCTGCAAAGGATTGAGCACCACTCTGATTTAACAGAAGAGCAATGCTGCATTTCTGTATATCAGCCAGTGTAAGATTAATGCCTTCTGATGCAAGACTATTGCACACCAGAGAGAACCAAGGACTGCATCTAGAATTGCTCTTTGTTGTCCTACCCCACTGCCTCTGTGAGCTCACAGCTCTGCTTTGGTGTCCAGGAAAGTCTAATCCTTTGTAGCTGTTTATATGTGTTCGTGTACATATCTGTATCTACCTGTATCTGTATCTCCTTTTGTGGTTCTAACTCCTTTCTGCTGGAACCTCCGGAGGGAGGTCTCTTTGGCTTGCTCGTGATCAGTTGCGCTTTGATCTCAAACTTGGTTGCTTCTACAACTGCCAGACCCTTTTTGTTTGCTTTTCAGTTTTTGTTTGCCTTTGTTCTCTGGACTGTTTTCACTGTGGCATCTTTAGCATGCTTGCTATTAGGCTTTTATCTTCTTGAAATGTCAATCCCACTGTGTCCTGTATTTTCTATTTTGTCTCACAGTTGTACAGCCTTTGGCGCAGCTGATGATATTTATTCTGTTTACATGGTACCTTGCACAAAGGGTTATTAACCTGATTAGTGTCTAAGTAGTATTCTGCTGTCAGTGATATTTAATGTTAAATTACCATTGCATATAAATCACTGGCTTGCCAGTTACTTTTATTTGAAAATGTATAGCTGCCTTTGTGTCTGCTTTTCCAGGACTGATAAATGCTTCAGCCAACTACAAATGTATAGGCAGGAAGTAAACTGGGTTGCCTCCATGGTGCTATTGTGCCGTATTTATTAATTGGACCCTGCACTAAGCTGAACTGCAACACAAGTCACTGTCTCTCTCCTTTCCAAATTGAACCCATCTATTACTAATCACTGACCTTAGATGTAGTACTGAGCTCATTTTCTTGTCTATGAATTGTGCTATTGTTGCCATATTCATCTTTATATTCTAGTGTTATATAAGACTGCATACAAAGCATTCATGGAGTCAACTACCTTGTATTTCTAGCTTCAGTTCCTACAGCTTTTCATTGTTGTGCTCACAAAAGCTTTGTTGAGGATGACCTCCCCTTTAGAAATCCTCTTGGACTGTTCAATGTGCAGCCTGTCCCAACAGTCTTCTGTTCCTTGCGTTATCGATGGGTTTAGGATCTTTGCCTGTGCTACAGCTCTGTAGTTTTCTAGTTTGGCACTTAATTCCTTTATAAGTGTTGATGCCATGTAAGCTTTCCTCAAATGCTTAGTCCCATTGAAAAATAATTGCAGTTTTATAGGATGGCATACAAACCACTGCTGTTAACAATAGTGAATACTACAAAGGCTTTGAGCTATATAATGCTATGGATGTTTTTCAGAGAAGTTCTTTTTGCTGCAGATCCCACCCCAAGCTGAGTTTTCTGCAATTCAATGTGAGAGAAGACCTAAAGATTCTGAGAAATTCAGAGGTGCTTGAGCTACTGCCAGTTTTGAAGGAGAAGGCGCATAAAAGGGGTGCAGTAGAAACCCTAAAGCACATAAAACTGTTTCCACAGTACTTTAGTTTTTCTCTCCTTGGTGTACTGTTCTGGATACAGAATGTCCTCTGTGACTTCTCGCTGAATTTGTCCTCTTTGGCTGCTATGATACAGTTCTCAGGTGCACAAGTCTGATGTGTTGCCCTACTAGTAGGTACGTATTTTGTTCCTGTGCAGTTTTCTTTTTCTCCCTGACGTTCATGAGGATAAAAGAATACTTTTTTGCTCTAGCAGTACTAATTCTTTCTCATGAATGCCTTTTTAAAACCTACAGCTCTTCTCAAGGACAGTCCTACCCATTGGCAGCATCATATATTGATGCTTCCATGTTGGGTCTTGGTTTTCTTCTCCTGATGCTCTTCATAATTACCTGAGCCTTCTCTTCATATTTTAGGGGAAAAAACCACAAAATATTTCTACTGCCTTTGCACGCTTGGCAGCTGTCTTATTGCTCTAGATCTTCAGGATATCCAGTGTCCCACTAGCTGAAGGACATGGAAAGCAGTACTTTGGGCTTTCTGTGGAAGACTGGTATAGGGATGTGGAGCAGGACGATACTAAGAAATCCTTTGTTAAATTCCAACCAGGTGTTAACTGTCTCTTACCGATTTGGTGCTGGTGGTGCTCCCCTTTCCTGCTGTGTTCCCTTGCTGCTTGTCCTCTGAGAGGTGGAATTTATCACCTCATAGGCAGATGGGGCATTTGGCAGAAGCGGGATCCAGATGTAAAGCTCTGGAAAGTTCCCAATAGCAGCATCTGGGCTTGGCTCTGGCTTATTGCCTGAATTCTTTGTGAACTCTGAACAGCTGGTCGTGGAACTGCCTCTGGGGTTATCTCTGGGGTGGTTGTTACAGATCTGGCTGTGAAATCATATTCTCCTGACATACCTCTCCACTCGGAGGAAATGTACCCATACGTTTACATGCAGGAATCTTTTTGTAACTCAGACTTCAAATGTACTGTATAAAATATGAGCATGTATCTTTTTGTACCCACAAGATGACTAATCTGGAAACTGTGTGAGGAGGAAGCTTGTGTGTGTGCATGTGTATTCATGTCAATATATTTCTGTGTGTATGACTATGGTTAATTGTTAGCACATTCTGTAGGGCTACGACTGCTTTGACTCCAAGTTGGTGGACTTCTGCCAGTGGAATATTTGGCTAAATATCTCCCATCTCATGTAGCAGCAGAACACTGTAGGTTTTGGGCATGTTGCCTTCTGTCCATTTTCCTTAAAACACAGCTTTGCGCAGTTGATTCGTGTTGCCTTCATTATGTGAAACTTATTCCTGTGCACAGGCCTGATAAAGACTAATTTTTCAGGTTTAAATGGCGCCTAATCCAGTGTCAGACCCTGTTTCTGGTGGAGATGCTCACCTTTGGATAGAGTTCAGTGCAGTCAAAAGAAAATGCATGTATATTGAGTCAGTATTTTATAATGTCCATCAAAGCTGGAAAATAGTCTGTCTCCTATTTATGGTAAATCATTGGTTAGAATACACTTGAAATATCAGGTAGGAAATACATATCTTTCATATATGCATATATATTTAAATTTTTTTTATTCCTCTATGTGTGTATTAAGATACATATTTCTCTATAATTAAATGCTCAGACTTCTGAATTTTGGTGCTTCAAGTTCTTAAAAAATATCATCTTCGCTGACATATGTTGTCCTGTTTTTTTGGTTTTTTTTTCCCAATTGCCATAAATCCTGATTTGGACTGACTTCCGTTGGAGTGACTACTTATTAAGATGTAACTAAAAAAGGATGTATTTTGATCATATTGACTTCAAGATAGTAATTTTTTTATTGCAGAAAATGCTATTGGAGTTTCTATAGCTGAGGATGACCCTTCATCTGTAGGTATTTTTGAAGTTAATCCAGTATAAGACTGGTCTGAGGATGTCTGATATGCATGCATTTTGAAACAGAGGTTGTGTTTACAGTACCCAACATACAGAAATGTCTTTCAGAAACAAGTTGTTTGTGAAAACAGTGCATGAGATTTTGGGTGAATGTTTTTACTGAAATATACTAGCATAGTTAGCATGTAGCACATTGACTTCACCTTGATTTGCATGATTTACACAAGACTGCCTCCATGTTGGGAATAGTCCAGTGTAGCTAAAATCATGTATGGAAAATACATGGCTGTGTGGGTAGTATATGTGGGAGTTTAAAACTGACTGACCACAGTGTTTTAGGCAAATAAAGCAAGAAGCCTTAGAATTTGTCCTCTGTTTTGTGGAAATCCTATTTTCCCATGGGTGTTGAAGAAAGGCTGAATGCTGAATTTGACTACTACAAAGCTTATCTTTGGGTTCATCCATGCTGCTTTTAAATATACATGGAAGACTAGATGAGTGGGGTAACTGGAGTGAAAAGTGCTTGAAGATGGTGGAATTTTTACATAACTTATACTAAGTTATTGGTAAATACTTCTCACCGGTGTCTCTACTGAAAGTTGATTTTTGAATCAAAACTGGATGAGTACACAAGGTGAACTGGATCCATCTGACCTCACTCAATACTCAAGCCACCAGGACTTTTGTTGTTGTTTTTATTTATGATAAATTGAAATATTAAAATGTTAAAGGCAAGATAAGAAATGCTTTTTGGCATGTTTCTCTTATTTCCTTAGATCAAGGGTGGTTTTGAACACAAAATTGGAAAGTTTCTCGAGGTCATCTCTGCTAAAGTATGAGTCTCAATGTTGTAGTACTGCGTATGCTGGATAAGTGCTATCCCCTGAGATATTTTGACATCATAGGAGAAAGTAGTCTGTACAGTTGCTTGTAGTGCAAGTTCCCTGCCATCATCTCCTTTTGACAGCTCAGCCGTTATCAGAGATATTTCTCAGTCCAGGGGGAACACATCTGTTCTTCTCTCTCCTTTTAACATTGAAGATGCTGTTCTGACTGGCTCTCAGTTATCCGGGGGAGTTTGGTGCTTAAAGTTGGAGGCATTAGACAGCACCAGGAGTCATACCTTCTGCATGACCTCTGCCAGTCAGGTCAGCTTAGCGATTGCTGCATTACACACAGCAAGCACAGCTTCTCCTGTTGTGGCTTCTCTCTCTTTGTAATTACTGAGATCCATCTCTTTCCATTACCTGGTATAGAAAATGCAGTACACATGGAAAGCAAGGGTATTTATACCACATGGAGCAGTGATAAAGGGGATATCATAAGGAGAACAGTATTTTCTCTATTTCAGAATACTTTTCTGCAATTTTTATATTCCTTTAGGTATATATAAAAAAAAAGTAATAGGACTGACTTTTTTTTTAATTTTAGAACTGTGGCAGGTGGTGGGGAATTACAAGATAGTATAAGAGCGTTTTACTTCTCACGATGTAGTTTGATAGACCTAAATCTATATGCAAGAGCTGGTAGGTATAGTTAGGACAGCTGCTAAGTAGTGAATTGTACTGATGTGCTAATCACCATTAACTTCCTAAAATCACTTGGTAGTTGGAACAACATGTTAAAGGAATTTTTTTAGGATCAGTAACCATAGGTGCATACCTAAGTAGTCTTAGAATCATAGAATGGTTAGAATTGCAGGAAACCTTAAAGATCATCAAGTTCCAACCCTCCTGCCTTGGGTAGGGACACCTCCCACTAGAACAGGTCTTGTTTCATCAGATACAAGGTCAAAAAAGCACGGAGCAGAAATCAGTTGTGTACCTTTGAAACCCACAGCACTATCTGGACCTGCCTGGATTCTCACTCTGTTACAGGAAGAGTGGTTTTTCTGGCAGCCTCTTGTGATGTTTTATAGAGAATCTTAGAAACTATAACAAAACCCTCGGCTTCTTAAGCTTAAACAGTAAATCTGTTCATGAGTGCGACGTCTGAGCTACTATCCTATAGACCTGCAACTACAACTGAATACAAGCCCAAAAGTATAATTTCTATATTATAATGCCATTTAGTCTGTTACTTCCAATCTGCCTTTTAAGAGCAGTTCTAGGTCACTGACCTGTTCATAATTTAACATTTCAGAAGAACCATGGAATTTTACACAAAACCCTTTTGAATAAGGAAATACCTGTCTGTTCAGTTTCCTGGGTGCAGCAGGAACATCTGATTTTATTTTCCCCCATCATTTTCTTAATACCTTTTTAATAATGTCTGCTTTCTTTTATAGAGTGCAGTAGTGCATTTATAAGGAACTTTTTCCTTTAACAGCCATTGTGTTTTTGACAGTACTTTGAGTAATAGAAATTCACTTTTCCAGTGTCCCAAATGACAGGGCAAACTGTTCCATCAGTGATATATCTTCAAAATTGGATTTAGCAAATAAAAGTGTGGTGAACTTTAAATATAAATAAGACCCATCCCTTGAATCTTCTTTTAACTGCAAACCTTCAAAGAAATTATATTTTTACTCCCAGCAAATTACCTAGGAGAAAAAAATGACAAGAGTAATCTATTTTTTTCACAGCTGGTCGGTTGGCCAGAGTTTCTCATCAAGGAGTACATGCTGTTTGCTCCCCAGATGGACAGGCTGGATGAGTAACAAATCCGCAGAGCCTGGGACACAAGGTAGAAATTATACTGCCTGTGCTTTTAATCTTGCACAGCTCTGCTCATTGGTAATTGCAGGTGGCCCATATCCAAATGAGGCTCTACTGGGACAATATCCTATATCTTGTCAGAATGAGTCCCATTAAAGCCTGAGCTGGAATTAGGCCAAAAATTTGAAATAATTACGGGAAACTTATTTTTAAAAAGTTGAAGCCATAGAATGGTGACAATTAGACATTTAAGCAACATCAGCTGTAAGTGCAATTTTAGCTGCTTCTGCTTGGTCTGTGTTTTGTTTGAACGGCTCATCTATAATATGAGGTACTGAGCAAAAACTCTGTAAAGTTGTAACCGTGATCATTATCTGTGTCTCTTGTTCTGAGGCCTTTGCACAGTGCTGGAGCAGCGGTGCATATTTGAACAGTGCCTGGCAAATTCCCTGAGGCTTGGGCAAGAAACGCTGCCTGTACACCGCCACTCAGCTATTTGGGTCACATCTTGCTCAGCTTGATTTTTCCCTTTATTTAAACGTGTTTGTTGTTGCCCTCATTCTGCCCAGGGATACTCCTTCTTTATCAATCAAAAGGTATGGAGATTTAGGAGCCTTCATTTTAAGTGTCTTATTAGAAAATCTGAATTAAAAAGTGACTCCATACATTAGCCCCAAACCAGATCCTTGGGGACAACAACCTCCTCCTTGACTCCTACAGTCTAGATGTTGAAAGCCTACGTTTTCCACTCCCTGTGCTGTTGAGATGACATACCAGAGGAGAATCATCTCAAAGGTACATTAAGGTGCCAGAGGGCACATTTAAGAGTGATATGTCTAATTTCTAAAGAAAGCCTCAAGTCAAAATGCTTCTCTTTTACTCTGGTGGAATCCTGTCTGCTCCTAAAACACGTAAACATTGGACTCCAAAATCATTAGTGTAAGACTTGGAGGGCTGTTGTTGAGGATACCATGGTAACTGGAGTGCTCTGCTTCCCTCTATCATTTTCATGGGAGCTGTGGTGCTGGAACAGTGCAATGGTCCATCCAGTCTAGTGGCCGTCTCCAGGGATGGTGCTGGAAGGGGTCTGATCTTTCAGCACAGCTCAGCAGGCCTATTAGAAGCAGATCCACTCTTTCCCTCTCTCTTTTTAAACCTCACCTCTGCAAATCAGGCTGGTGTATAAACTCAGTCCTGACTACATGGATTAAAAATGAGACACTTGTAGATGTTTTCTCCTTGTGTGCTTCTGACCTGCTATTGTGATGCAGTGTTGTGTTGTGTCCATTCCCCCCTTCCTTCAGTCCCTGGCTGTGTGCTGCTGGTCTGTTGGCAGCTGGGGACATTCAGGGGACATCATGCTGCTGATGTCCCATGCTGGACCACTGAGGGCTGGTCATGATATCTACTTCAAGAATAGATGAAGCCTCCTCAGAACTGTTTGTCTCTTCTCTTCTTTACTCTGGCCCTGCTGTATATTTGGGAGAGGGTATGTCTGTTGGAAACTGTCAGATTAGGAAAAACGTAATCAAATTAATTTATTTAATTTTTAACTTTTCTACTGAATGGTGCTGTTGCAATGCCTCCTTGCTTTATCTGGTGCCTGGCAATCTCCTCATATGGATACCTGTTGGGCTCATGCGATGTCCTTAGGTCAGATAACTAGGACTGGCAGGGATCTGCACGGCCCTTTATTTCTCCACATAAAAAGCAAAGCTGAATTTCTGCTGCGTGGCATTACTTTAGGATCCCATGTGTCTACTCCTGTCCTATTTGCTCTTTCTAGTGGTCTTAGAGAAGCGAGTGAGGTGAGGTTGGTACAGCCCTCTTTTTATGTCAGTAACAGTACGTTAGTAGTCCTTGGTAAAGTATCTCAATGTGTATTTCAATAGACCAGTTCTGAAGTACGTGAGTACTGGACCATAAGACTGCAATCTGTCTTGAAAGTGTTTTGCTGGTAGCTCCACAGCAGATGGCTGTATGTGGGGACTGATTTCATGCAAGCCCTGTAAGATTACTTTATCTTCAGCAACCTCCTCAAACCAGTTGATCCAAGGTAATTTAGATAAAGCATTTGTGCCCTTGCTCGACTTCATGTTCAATATTTGACTGCTTAGCTATAATAAAGACACCTTGATAACTAGCATACACAATGCACAGTTATAGATTTATTGCTGGTCTCCAATGGTAATTTTTCTCCCCCGTAAGAAAGTCACATGGGGTTGTATACAAACAGCAGCATTGGTATCATCGTTGGTATGAATGTGGACAGAGGATAAACTTGAACAAGCTACAGATAAACAATACAGTGTAATTCTTGTGTAACAAAAAACAAGTGAAAAGTGATGTTTGTTTTGGTTTTTTTGGTTGTTTTGGGGTTTTTGTTTTGCTGTTGTGTCTGTTTCTTCCCCCCCACCTTGGGCCCTTATGTAGAGCAAGCGATTTTGTCTTTCATGGATTGCAAGGCTGGAAAGGTCTACTTGTTCTTCTGCATAACATTGTCCAGGAGGTTCTGTCAAGCAATTTTCTGTGCATCTTTTTCTACATATTTTTGCTGTTTACGTGTATGAAATTGAGTTGAAAGGATATTTAATATTTAGAATATTTAAATACAGTGTCTAAGAAAAGCATGCATCTATTCAAGAACTTACCAATGGTGCTGTAGCTACTGCTTTGATGTCTTTCACAGCACAAGTGGCGAAGTCCCTTTACATATCTGTGGTTCACATGTTATGTTCTGGGTCTACTACGGTAGAAGAAAAGAAAAATTTCCCCGAACAAATGGCATCGCTTGAAATAATATACTCTTTCCGTGTTAATGCACCACAGACTTAACTGTATAATTAAACTTTCAGTCTGGAAAACAGTTGTTGAACACTAACAACATCTTTTTGTTTGTTTTGTGGCTGCTCTGTCCTGGCTTTGGTGACAACACATGTACACACTGTTAGTGCTATGGAGCCTAAGAAGGATGAGGCCAGCTGAAGTTTTGTAATGCCAGGTAAGGCTCTCCTGTACTGCTGATTTATTAGAAGGAAACCAAGTGCCAAGTGTATGGGCAGTAACAATTCAGGCTCCTTTATGCTGTAAGGATGAGATGACAAGAAGCAAAATAAAGTTTTCTGAAGGGACAGGTTTGTTGCTGACCCCAGTGAGCTTAGAGTAAAATATCTTCCAAAATAGGTAGACTGCTATTTTTACTTGCGTCCTCCTGACCATGGGCAAAGCTCAACTTGAAGCATGGAGAGCTGTGTTTAATGAGCTCCAAGGCAGCTGCATGTTCCCCATGGGTGTGCATGAATGGCTTTAGGAGTCTGATTTTCTACTTGCCATTAAAAAAAAAATAATCTGCATTTGGCCATATGTACGGCTGTTCTTTTCTTCTAGGCCAGCTTTGAGCAGCAGTCTTGTGGTTGTCCCAGTACCCCTGTATGCAGGTCCCCTCTCAGTGTAACCAGTAGTTGGTCAGTTCCTAGAGAAAACTGTTTACAACAAATAGGTTATAAAGCACTTGTGCCTTGTTAACGTGTCACTCATGGGTGTGTGGCACCTACCTCACGGACATCCTGAGGAACCTACAGTGTATCAGCTTTTCCCCCATTGTTCAGAATCACATGCCAGCAAGTACCTAAAGAGTGCTTTCTTTTTCCACCAGGTCATTTCTTTTGTCATCCTGGGCTCCAGTAATCAGGTCAGACCAGTCTGAACTTTGTGCATTTGAGTGAGAGAGAACATTACTGTGTTGTTTCAGTATTGAGAGTTGATTTAATTATCCCTTCTCATTTTCAGCTCATGCAGGAAGCTTTTTTTTTTTTTTCTTACTCATTTAGCCAGAAACATCACAGGCATTTTTATGGGCTTACTGCAAAACATGTCTTAGCAGCAGCCTTGAATATTCCATGACAGCAGTGTCTGTGTCGCTTCTATTTCACTGCACAGGCCAAGGCAGCCAACCGCCTCCCAAGAGATTTAGGGTCAGACATTGCCCCTTCATAATGGTGAGCAAACAGGGTTTTTAATGTGAACATATTTGGGCTGAGATACGAAGCAAGGAAACAAGCTGTTCATGTATTGGTTGCAGCATATCCCAAAGGTGGGAGAAAAGTAATTGCAGCTTAATTCACTGGGATGTATTAATACATCTGCTGGGGATAGTGAATTTTCACTGATGTATTATCAGCCATGCTAGAACCCAAATGCTGGTAGGCCCAAGCAAAATGTAATGGAATCTGTAGCTGCATCTTGGATCCCATGGCAAAAACATTGCCTGATCCAAAATTCACAGCCAAACTTCTTTTGGCTTCATGGAGGTCAGAATCTGAAGACCAGAAATTAACAGAACATTTAAAAAAAAGCTGGCTTTCAGTTTTCCAGCAAAAATGCAGCACAAGGGAATTAGGAAGCAGAAGAGAAGATGAATTGTGAAGTGCAATATTTGAGTAGCATCTCAGCCATGGCAAAAAAGTTTTAAACCTGTGCATGCAAACACACGGAAAAATACATTGCGCTTTTCTCCAGGACAGGAGAAGACCAGTAATTGCAACTTATTTATGTAAATGCCATTACTGGTTGGGCAGTGGTGCATTTAATCGTAAGTAAATCTCCTTTAGTTTCTAAGCCACTTTTAGCAAGAAAGGGATGTTGCTTCAGCTGTCAAAATGCTATAGGAAGAAACGTTTCAGGACATGCTGAGATTCCTTAAACACAAAGCTTTTCTTTTCAGCGCAGTTTCTACTGAGCTTACATTGTGGTTTTATTCAAGAGCCTAGGCTTCCTTGAAGGCTTGTTCCAGCTGAGGAGATATGTTCCTGTCTTACTTAGTGTCAGCTTTGATTCAGAAGGCATGGATCCAAGAAGCTGTGGCCTTTCCCACCAGTTGGCCATCTATCATTTCATTACAGTAAGGTTACCAAATTGATGTGTCCTGGCTAATTCTTCTAATGCAGCTATATAGCTATCTAGTGTCTCATCAGGCAACTGCGCCTGCTGTCTCGATTGATAATACTCTGTGATGCTATTAGCAGATGGCAGAACATGACCTACCTGTGAAATCTGACCCACAGTGATCTTCTACCAGTGCCTGTTTTCTCAGGGAAGGTCTGGAGACACATATATCTTCCTGGTCCAGCATTGCAACTGTGTTTTGTTTTCCATAAACATACAGGAAGGTATTACACTGCTGGTATTTGGTCTTGTAACTGCTAGTGACTGGCTAAGAAATGAAGATTTGCTGTTAATATTAGTTCTTACAATTTCTTCAAATGAGGCTGTAATGAAATTTGATATATCATTTTTTAAATAGTGGTACAGGAGCTATTTTAAATTTAACAACTGCAGTATCTCTTTTCTTATATTTTTCATTAGTCTTCATGTGCTTAATTAGTTGCTGTTCCTCAGTGGGAATGTTTGACTAGAGTAGAATGAGACTAATGAAAGCTCTCTGGTTGCTACTGCTGGAAAGGAAAAGGACTAAGTGCCAGAAGGACATCCAGCCTTGCTGAATACAATGTTTGTTCAGAGCCCAGCCCTGTGTGGCAACGTTTGCATAAGTTTGTTGTTGTTGTTGTGGTTTTTTTTTTTTTTTTTTTTAAAAAAAGAAAAAAACACAAAGTAACTTGCTTTCAAAATTTTCCAGTGTTCCATTCCAGAGGAAATGGTTCTTTAATTGTGACCTTTACTTTGCAGAGCGGGTACAACAAATGTATGGTGTAGACTGGAAGTCTGTGCATAAAAAGTGCTGATGGGACAAGTTAATCTCCTTTTATTAAAGCCCAGCATGCAGCTTTGCAGATATCTGCAAACCAGGATCAAAGCTTGTTAAATGCCAACATTTGGATAGGCAAAATAAGCCACCATTTTGAAATAAGAAGCAAAAAAAGAATTGGGTATGAGATGTCATTGCATACCTGGGCAGACTCTGAACTGTCAGGGGAAAAAACCCATTGCTAGCAGTGGGATTGCCCACATGTGCAGTGGGATTTGGACTCAGCCCTACATTTCCTTACCTCTGCCTGATAACAGAATTTAAAATCTTCAATTTGCTTGTTCAGAAGACTGCACCCATGGCTTGCTTCATATTTAGCGGGAGTATGTCAGTTATCATCGTGTAGTGTAAGGTCTTACACTGAAAATTAGCTTATGTGAGACCAGGTACAATCTCCCTGTTCATTGTTTGGAAGCAAGAAATAGTGCTTATCTTTTCCCCAGCACATAGCATTAGTGGTCACTATAACAGAGCTCCTTCCATGCTGTGATAACAGTATAACAGATACTATCATTTGTATGTCTTCAGAAGAACAGGAAATAATGAGCCAGATTCACCTGTGTTCCGATTCCACTGAAGTTGGAGAAATTATGTCAGCAGGAAGTTTGGTCTCATGCATGTCAATTGAGCTCTTTTAGTTCAATGCTTAGTATTACTTTAATTTTAAAATTATAGCCATAAATTGTGCCTAGCAATACTATATCAAGACCTGCATCTATTGCCAAGCACAGTTCCTGCTGCAACAGACTGCTGCTTGTCAGGTGCCCTTGGACTTGTTCTTGAAAAACCTGTTGTTAAAATGACACTATTTGCAACTCGTGCACAGAGTTAGCAGGCAACTGCACTGCAGCTCGGTGCCTGACAAGACCTCTACCTCTTCAATCAAGAGTAATGTGGCAGAAGAACAGGAAGCATATGTCCCTCTAAGGATGCCCAGCCCTTGTCACAGCGTGAAGACTACGTGTCCTCAGGCAGCTATTTTCAAGTGAGATTCAGTGCCCCAAGGGACCTGGTAAGCAGATGCCAGGAGGCTTTGGTTTGGATTGGTTTCTCCAGAGATGGCTCGCAACCTTGCTCCGTTTTCCCTTTCATATATGCAAAAAAAAACAACTGGGAAGGAAAAGAGGGAGATGGCATCGCTAGAGGCTTGAAGTTAGCAAGCAGCTGACTGTAGACATTGGTGGTAACAGGGAAGAAATGACTTGCTGAATTAGAGATGAACTTCAGTGGCTGCTGTTCAACCCAATGCTTATGAAATACTCCACAGTTCCTAGACTATAAAAGGCCGGCCAAATTATTGGGTGGAAGCGTCTGTTTATTTAAACTATCTCACTTTAATTTCACATCATTTATCTAATTCAATCTTGCCTTATCATATTCTCTGTTTGTAAGTGATCTATCGTCTACTAGATTGCTCACTATTGTTACTGTGTGTACCTTTAGAGTAATGAACCTGAAAGCTGAAAGATGATAACATAGTAATTGTTTTTTAGGTCTGTAATAATTAATGAGTATCATCTGCAGAGCAGGTTTTGGATGGTCTTGGGGGGTAAAGACATTAAATTCAGGTAGCTGTAAGCTCTTTACAATCTATTAGCATAACAACATCCTGTAAAATAAGCATCTTCATGATCTAAGAACATCTGATGTTGGTCCAGTAACTGCCTTCATCTTCAGTTCAAACTACCAATGGTCTCCATATCTGGGCATCATTTAGTATTACAGCTGAGGAATCTTTTGCTGTTTTATGGAAATGACCAAGTTCATAAAATATACCAGGGGTTTAGATTCTTTTCCTTCAAAGCTATGTTATGCCCTGTGTGAATGGGAAATCACCTTGACACACGTTGCTGTATGCCAAGTTATATGCTGGTATACTCAAAGCCTAATAAAATTACATCTTGAAGCCCTTAACTTTGTCATTAGCAGTTGTTATTTCCTTTTCATTCCAAGTAATTAAGTAGCACAGAAGGAAAATAAAATTTTTCCTGCATTTATTTATTGAAGTATCAAGGGTTACATTTGACAATGGTATTATGATACGCATCTGTTTCTGTTCAGATTAGGAAGGTTTTAATGATACCTCAAAATTAGAAAAGCAATTACTTAACTAAACTGAGGGAATTCCCTGCAAATGGGACTGTGTTATGTTTATACAAGATTTGTTTAATCTAGGAATTGTTGCATAATTAGTTAATTATGCAGATGAAAATTAGATATCCTTGTTTCCAACTTTGTCATAGTATAGAAACACTACAAAGAGCTGTGGTCTTCACTGAACATCATAATTATTCCTTTGTAGGTAATGTCCAGCTTTGACAACATGCAAATGGAGAGCTACTGAAAATGTCTTGAGAGATACTGGAAGTTTAAAAGGCGCCTCTGTTAAAAAACATTCAAACAGAGCATTCATTTAAAATAGAGAAGTATTAAAGCTTCACTTCCCTCATCTGCAGTTTTGAGTGGTGATATATAAGCCATAGTATAGATAATGTGGAGGGAGCAGTTTGAAAGTTCCTGGCTGGTTTTTTTTTGGGGTGTGTGTGTTTGTGGTGATTTTTTTTTTTTTTTCCGTACTACAATTCTAACCTCATTGGCCTTACAGTATGCAAATGAAATAATTACTTCATAGAGGCAATGGTTTTCCATACAGTTCACTTCTTTGTAAATGGCAATTGGTATTACATTCTAAGGATATCATTGCATATTTACTCAGAAAGTGAAGTAGAGGTTTCAGAAGGTCTTGCTGTCTTCAGTGGTCTATCCCTATGTTTGCCAGTCTTACTAAATGGAGAAGACCACCACACTTTATCAAACTTCGTAGTGCATTTTGCCTGCATACCAGAACTATAGTTCAGAAAAAGCATCAGAAAGCATTCAGAAATACATCTGTTTCCAAAGCCGTAAGCTAGGAAATGTTTGGATATTAGCCATCAAAATGAATTCAGTCAAAACCATTGAAAAGAAAAAATAAATCAGTGTTTCCATAGTGTTTGCTTAGTCCTTGAGGGCTTCCTAGGTTTAAATCAGCTGCTGCGACAGGGTCCTACTCCAGGGTTTTGACAATGAAAACAAAAAATATGTATGAACATGGGTCATGCTTTGGCTTCTTAAACTCTTTTCCACCTCTAAGACATCAGGGAGATGTTCAGAGTGTTTTGGGTTTTTCTGACACCTGTGTGCACTTTTGGGGAAAAATGTTCAGTCTCAACTTGAAAGAAAGTAAAGCTGTCCTCAGAATTAGTGCTGAGAGTCCAGGAAATCTGATTGCTGGGCGGAGAGCTGACCTGTTGAAGATGACTGCTCATAAGAAGCTGATATTTCCCAAGTATGTTGACATCAGCGAATGTCTCGGTTCTTGGCAATGTAGACTCTTTGCCTTTAAGTAAATGTATTTGAGAATAGATTAGTTTGCAAGCACTTCAATTGATTTAATGTGTATTTACTCGTCAGATATTCACCATGGCTGTTTACTTCTGCAAGATAAATATTTAAAATTGCATTTGAACCTCACATTAACATTTATGTTCATGTCATTATAGTTTCCTTTTGTGAATGAGATTTACCTATCAGTCTTAAAGCTGTAATAAGAATGAGTCTATTTTTGTAACTCTCAGCTCCTCACGATAATCTGCCATAGGGTTGAATTAATTTTGTGGCATGTTTACTGCTCATTCATCATCAGTCACAGCAATGAAGCAGTCATCAGGATAGAAAAGCATTGATATTTTGTGAACAGTGCCAGGCTGACAGGTCTCGCAATGGAAATCTGCACATAACACAGCACAGCTACCTATTCCTGGGCAGGGAACACGTATCAGGGGAACTGAACTAAGGGTCTCCAGGGCCAAGAGCATGACAGCTAAACAAGAAAGTGGATAGAGGAATTTATTTCATTCCAGAGCTTGTCACTAGAAGGGAAAGGGCTCACATCACAGCCATAGTTCTAGGATGCCAGCAACTCATTTGCTTGGAGCAGGGTGCAGGCTTGCTCTTTGTTTCACTCATGGCTGCCCAAGTAGGGACTTTGCCAAGGCTCTCACATGTCCCAGGTTTGTGTCAGTGACTTAGGAGCAAGGGGGGGTTCCTCCATGATCTCTCTGCTTGCTTACGTATGAAAATATGCTCAGTAACTAGAGTAGTAGAACAGGTTATCTTTCCAAGAAGGGATTATGCTCCAATCGCTGTTTTTTTGTCTTTGAATTATGTTCAGAAGTACATCTGACAGTACCAGGTCAGTACAGTCTAGGTTTTTCCAGGTTCTCTCTTACTGAAGAAATCAGAAATTCCCATGTGTCCAAGCTAGATTTTCCTTTCCCCATTCTCCAAGGGCTGATCTCAACTTGTATTTGGTTGCATGCCAGAGTTTATGGTGAAATGTGTAAGTATAAATCTGAGTTTCTGTTCTTCGTGAGGAGTCCTGGCAGATGTTTCAGAGCTTTTCCACTGCACAATCAGTTTATAGCATTATTGTGAAAATTTGAAATATTGCAGTTCACGTGGGGCTAAATTGTATCAAGTGGAAGTAGCGTGGTTCTGTAATGTCATATGTTTTATTAGCTGGACTAATAAGTTTATATGAATATTGTGCCAAAAAGTAAAATACCAGTGTATGCTGCCGAGGTTCTTCTGGTTTTGTAAAGGATAAAATCTTTCATCTTTCTTCCCAAGTTGCCTTTTATCCATTAAATAATTTTCAGTTGTTAACTACAAATACTATTTTTCCCCTCTAAGAATTAAGAATGTAATTATGTAACTGAAAAAAATCTGAGAGTATAAGGAAGTAGATTCAGATGAAATTATAAGAAAATTGCCATGAATACAATCTTTTAAAATTATTTTTATGCACTTTGAATAACTCATATGTTTTACTTGTCTTTGTGCAGAGAGGGATGTGAATTCAATAAATCTGGAAATTAGTTCCCAATACTTCACTTAGATTATTTTGTGTTTAGATCCACAGAAATCTAACCTATCAGTTATATAGAAAAGAAACATCTGATCTATGGCATTTGTTACCCAAACCGAAAATAAGTGAGAGTCCAGCCTGCACAGGACTCCGCCAAGGGATGATTATTGCTTCCTGCTCTTTTGGAATGAGACTAGACTTGACTGTGTTAACAACTTAGAAAAGGCTATAGCTAAGAGTAATTTTGGGTAAACAAATCTGAACTGTGTGGCACTGAAGGGGACCTATCAAATTTGTTGTTCCCTGTGTAGGATGTTAAAGGAGAAACACTTCTTTTGGCTGTGGAATAAATGGAGATGTCAAGATAGACTGTGCTGTTCAGTTTACTTTCCTGCTCTCTCTGTGACAGCAGTCGGCTGTGTGTGCATCTTTGCATTTGGTTCAGCTTGACCCCAGCCAGAATGTGTGAAATGCTTTTAAGTGTCCTGGTGTGGCTGGAAATCAACACAGGATGCAATCAGCCTTCTTTATCTGAGTGTATACACCTTGATACACAAACAAAATCATAATCTAGGTTTTCTGCAGCATCTCTAGTGTCTTGTAAAGGATAGCCAACAGTGGCGGTAGAAACTTCTGTGGAAAGTACTTTTTGTGCTGATCTCTGTATCGTCTGTGTGATACTATCTAAATATGCTATTGTGCCTCTTCACAACACAGATCAAACACTGTATCTTGAGTAAGGACAGATAATTGTTGCTCTTTCAGACAGATGGAGATGGTTTAAGGTCATCAGAGAGATCACTCACAAAACCGGGTTTTATCTTTTATAACTCCCTTTCTGAAAGGCTATGGAGGCTAGGCATCTTGATCAAAAATCTAATTGCCACCCTGATCTTTCAGGTACAAGATAAGCCCCCATTTACTGAATGCCTTTTATTTCATAAAAGGAATAAGATAATATATTCAGAACAATAGATATAGATACATTTAGAACAATAGATACTGCTTGGAGTGAGTAATCTGAGCTTGTCTGATCTTTATCTTGGAGTGTGGGTGAAGCTTTTGGGTGCGTCTGCCTTTTCCAGCACCGATTGCAAGGCAAAATTGTCACTCTTCCCCGTGCTGCTGCTTGTGTAGGATAGGACTGCTTGCACGGGAAGGAGCTTCTCGCTGCAACTAGAGTTTGTAGAGTCAGGCTGTGTGGCAGTCAGAAGTATAGGAGCAGTCCTGTTAGTGCCCAGATGTCTCGGGTGACCGTTTCCCTCCATTGACATTAGTAAGAAAGAAGTCTGGAGTTGGTCCATTAAATCTGTGCATATAAATCTTAACAACTGACATAAAGACATTATTCTGGAAAGCATCTGCAGCCAGGCAGTAATTAAGTCCAGGATGGGAGCAGTGACATGATTAAAGTTAAGCACGTGCTTGTATTACTGTGAACAAAGACGGAGTTGAACGCTACTGTGTTGCTTTCCTGGGTCTGAAGTAGAGTAAATAAAGGGCAGATGAATTGTCAGACACACATCCACTTCTGTGTTTTAAGTGGATCATTAAATCCTACTTGTCCATGCTGTACTGCATTACAGGTACAATTGTACTGGTAGGATGATAATAAAGGAAAAAACAAAGCTCTGAAGAGGGCAATTACATCCTGTAACTTATTTGCCTACCAGCTCAGGATGATGCTGTGGTGCAGGATGTTTGATACTTTGGTTGTATTTAGAAACTGAGAGGCAAAGGTTTTCAGCCACAGAACTGGACAAGAGCAGTCTTTTCTTCCACAGGTAAGGAATAAGCCTACTCAGATCAAAATCCATTGCAGTGGGTAAAGTGCAGCAATTATTACTATATCCGTAGCATTTGCACAGTAATGGATGTCGCGATTCTCAAATTCTGAATTATTTTTGGTCATCTGTTTCTTACAAAACTAAGGAAAAGTCAGTAAGAAACACTGATCTCTTGCTAGAAAATAAAACTAGATTTCAGTTCTCTATGGAGAATGTCTGTTAAAGCTTTCTGCAAGTCAAGTACTTTGTAAAATATTTATTTTTTTTTCTTCAGATGTATGAAGATTTGGCTGTCTCCAAAACATGTTCAGAAGAGGTTACTATGTCTGGACTAAATTGTATTTCTATTCTTTGCTCAACTGTCCTGCAGTAAAACACGTATAAAGGTTAATTTTAGAATAACATTTTAATATTCATGGGCTTGCTGTAGGTGCCTTGAACAATACAAACTTCATACAGTCTAGTTACAGAAGCGTAGAAACTTAATGCAGAGTATAAAAGTAACTTTGAATATTGATTTCAACAACACAGACCTGTAATGCAATAACATGGTGGATCATTGTGAAAATTAATATAAAATCTAGCCTGGTTATTCAGATAAACAGTGGTAAGGGATTTTGTTATGAGGCTAAGAAAACAAGTGGTAAAATATTATCTTATAGTGCACTGGTACAACAATAAAGAAGATATCTGTGTCAAATGGAGAAAGACACTGACAAGTAAAATATTTCCGTGGCAGTGTATATTTGAAAAGAATTCCAAATTAGATTGTGTTCTGACTCCACCACTAATACATTTTGTACTTTCTAGACCTTTGATTCCCAGTTGGTATACCCCATTCAGTGAGATGCTCTCAGTACTGACCTTTTAGCAAATACAATCCTGCTGTAATTCACATTTTATGCAATACAAACATGCATTTATTGCTATTAATTCCTAAAACAGTGTATAGAGAATATGAAAAAGATGAAGTGTATTCTGGGTAAGATGAGAGAAATCATATAGATGTGGCTGGAAGATGTTACTGCTTTATATCACAAGATTTATTGTACAGTTCTCCACAGTGTATGTTACACAAAATTAGTATTAGTGAATCAGTGGTGGCAGACAAATGTGGCGTAATTATGAACTGCAAATGGTAGCACGGTTCTTTGTTACTTATGCATTTAATTCATTAATAATAAAAGTCACGCACTGAGATGTGGGTGATGAAAGTACCTCAGGAAATTATAGTACATAATTACATCTTTTCTCCTTTTGGGTATTTTTTCCCGCCTGTTTTGAATGTTTTTTTAGTTTTAGCTACTATTAGTAGTGCCTGTAGCTCTAGTTAGAGAGTTTTAGCTCTCTACAGACACTATTAGTAGTGCTTTGATCTTTAGCCAACTCTCTTTAAGGGCAGTGGTCTAGGTCTTACGATGGTGAAAACCAGTACAACTTCATGGATTTTCAACACATTTCCCATCCTGCAGGACCATGTTGCTTGGCACCCACTGAGAATCTGCTGGAGTAGAAGACTTGCTGTTGAACTGGAGCTGAAGAAAAGCCTTGAACTTTGCAGACTTTGTCATTTTTATGGAGTCTAGGGCAGAACTGATAGTCTGTGTGGGAAATGCTAACTCTCTGAGGAAGATACCACAGGGCAAAGGTTTGTCATTTTGCATTTTCATTCCCTAGCTGGAGTTAGCAGGCAGCAGCCTGGAGGGCTGCCTGGGGGAAGGTGTCCCTTGATGTGAGTCAACGTGACAGACTGGGGTTATTCCGACATGCTCTGCTGCCTGTCCTGGCTGGAATTTTCTGTTGGATTGTGCCCTTATGGGGCAGGTAGCAGCCTTCCACCCTGGCACAGGCACCTCTGCTGTTCTTAGCCAGGTGACCATCCAATACAAGTGGGGTTTTGAACTCTCATTTAGCTGTAGAGTGGGGAGGGGCTGCTCAGCTGTGTGGGAGAAGACTATGCAGCAGAGAGAAGACTGAGTGAATGGCAGGATGTGTAAATTCAGAAGGTGTCAGCTGTGATGGGGTTGACTTCTGAGAGCAATGCTGCACTGCCACTCTGTGCATTATTCAGGAGGTAGAACTGGTAACCGAATACCCTGTTACGGTATGCAATAGGTGAACAAAGAGCTAAAGGGAGTGAGGAGCTAAAAAGGGAGTGAGGAGCTGAATATGGAAAACACGTTGTCCTAAACAGTATCAAAAATATTACAAGGGCCAAAAGTACTTGGATGAGACAGAGATTGCATAAAATAATGACAGCCTTTCAATGCATTTGTTGCTGGGTTGATGTGAGGCACTGCAGGGTAGTTACCACAGGGCCGGTTCAGCATAAGCAATGTGTTAAGTGGGAGAAATTGCTGACCTGCTTGAACAAATGTTCTCTTCAGGGTTCACTGGAGGCTCGGGATGACTTCTGTATAAAGGACAATGTCCTTATCTTAGTGAAGCAAGTGGCAAAACTCCCGTTTTCCCAGATGTCTCTCTTGATGGTAGCCAGAGAAAAGAACTTGAGGCATCAGTTCTTCTGCTGAAGCCACGAGTTAATTTCTGCTATTGTGCTGAAGATCATCTGGCACTGATATTTTCTGCCTCTACCTGATGTGCCCTTAGAGTTTGCTAGAGAGAAGCTAGAGTTTGCTAGAGAGAGCTTGCTAGAGAGAAGCTGCTTGAGGTGTTGTGCAAGTTTCAGACAGTTATGGGCTGGTGATGCTGAGCATTAAGAACACAAGATGTCTTGATTTTTGGCTAAGTATTCCTAGCACATCTGTTCCATCCTGCTCATGCCCAATTGCACAACTGCAATGTGGCCTTAGGAGGAGCACTGTGAGGGACAGTTGCTGTGTGAGAAAAGCAGTTACACAAAAACACACGTGGTTTTAATATATTTAAAGTTTCTGTGCACAAACAGCAATGATTTAAGACTGATTTCATGTAGCTCTTCTCCTAGGTTCCATGGACTTTTCAGCCTGAATGGATTTGTCTGGTATGCAAAGCATTTGTCTTTGTTCAAAGCAGATCTCAAAAGAAAGGTTTATTTTGTACCAGTTGAATATTTCCGTAGTGATTAGTTGACACAACTTTATTAACTTACATTGTCTGAGTTTTAAATGCAAATGGAACACCTTGCAGAATTACCAAACAACTAAATTACAGCAAAATTAGGCCAGAGAAATGAGAACAGCAAATTGATGGGAAGACCATCACCTACAAGGTCATAAGGTAGCAGAGCATCAAAAAATCAACTTGATCATTCTATAACAATTAGATAGCAGCAGTTTATCACTTGGATAAAAACATTAGCTCATTCCAAAAAGGCTTCTATATAATCTCCAGTACGGTAAGTGTATTGCTACTGCACGTGAATCTGTCAGGGTACTAGCCTGTGATAGAAAGTTAATCTGTGCACAAACAGATTATTTGCTGAGTAGTTCTCTGCTGTCAGTTTTAAAACAGGTTAATTTTCCATGAGCTCCCAACTAGAACAGTGCCCAAAATCTTCAAATGTTTGAGCTCATCTTGGAAACTGGTACAAAATCGTACAATCTAGACCTTGATCCTGCTTTCTTGTCTAGTTTAATTTGGATTATTGTCTGTGTATAGAGGTCACTTGAAACTACAGGTCCCTTATGGCCATGAAGATTGAAACTAATATATCCCATCACAGGGCATAATTAGACATGAAAGGCTAATTTAACTATGTGGAGGTTAATCTAGGTTAACCATTGTGGTGTTAGGGGAATACTCAGTATAATGGGGGATACCTATGTCAAATAACATTTTTCAGATAACCTTAACACTGAAAAGTAATAATAAAGTATAAGTCATAGGTAATCTTAAGAAAGAATTACTGTACTGTAAAATATTGAAAAATATACTGCATCATGCGGTCCTTCTGTGCAGAGAGCTAAAGCAATACAGGTATTGATTAGAGGCTGTAGAAAAAAACTGAGGTTGCAGTGCTCTTGCTGTAACAATGTCCATATGTAAATAAGATACTAGATATACCCAAAATGGCCTAAATCTGCACTGAAGGAAAAAAAAACCTTCTTACCTTTGAGCCAGAGATAACAGAGCAGAGAGCTTTGAAGTAGCATTAAAAAAAAAATAATTAAAAAATCCTAAAGCTCCAGTATACATGGAAGTTCTTTTTTACTGATTGGGATACCCATCTGGTGGAATTACATAGGCTGAGGATTAGCATATGTATCCTGTTACAATAATTGGACATACTGTGTATTTGTATATATATGTATTTATAAAAAATATATGTGTATATGCAGGTTTTTCCACATGTCAGCAGGACAGGTCTTTAGAACTCTGGAATCACTTGAGAAAGGTGAAGTACCCAAGAGTTTTGAAGGGACTTGGTCTGAGAACTTGTTGATGCCTGATATCTGAATCACTGGACTGAAAAAAAAAAAAAAAAGTCCTCTCATTAAGCTTTGGAATTCTGAAAACTGGGGCAATACTGTTCTATTTTCAGACAGAACAGGAGGTATAGTGAGCATTGCTACAATGAAGCGTAATGACAAGGTTAATATTTTGCTACATTTTGCTTCATTTTAAAATATAGTATAGCTGTGAAAGAAGAATGTGAATGGGTTTGGAGTGCGTTAGTGCTCTGCTTTGCATATAAGGGGCCTATATTATTTATACGGATTTAATTCACCTGAAGATATTTTTTTTTGATGTACATAGTACTTGAACTACTGCACAGCCCAATTAAATTGAAACCTAGGAGGGCAGTAACCCTGTTGGAAGATTACATTACCCTTCAATAAACCTCAAAGACTAAGACAAAGAAGCTCTTCCAAAGATATGCCGGTCATAGGGATAAAGTGCTTAAGCAAGGCATCCAATGTGCAAGTTTATGGGATTAACAGGGCTTTATTTTTATCTGGAATTATTTCATAAAGGGAACTCCAGTCCAGCGTGAGCGTTGGAAGTGCTGTGTCCCAGCCAGAGGGCAGGATTGTCATTAGCTGTGGTCCTTATCTGTGCCCTGCCGGTGCTGGCTGTGTCCTGAAGTCAGCCTATCCCTTGGAATTTAAAGCTTCCATTTTAATTATGTTTCATCTTTTGCTACTGTAGATCCAGCTGTATAAATTATTTAAAAGGCAGAAAGCTTTTACTCAGTAATTAACGACAGGTTTGTTAGCTACTGTAACAGCCCAAGGCTTCACTTTCCTTGCATGTTCTGTAACAGTCTCGTGATTACCTAATATAACAACCAGCCTCTATAGCTTTATAAAATTATAATCGATGGTTTGTACCAGCAGCACTTGAAGGGGTGATGCAGCAGTAGAGTTGGATGTATCTGCTGTCACTGAGAAAATAGCCTGGGGAGGAGAGAGCAGCAGCCTGTCGTCAGTTTTCAACTACTCGGGAAATGCTGCGAGTTACTAAGATCATTGAGGTTAACCAATTTTATGTCCAGCATTAGTCAGTGTTTCACCGCACCTGAGAGATCACAGAAATATTTTGAGTAGGCAGAATACCCGGGTGGTAGTGGTAATAATAAAAAGTCTTATATAAAAGCCTTTCACCTTCTTTCTTCCATTGTCTGCTTGGCAAGGTATTGCATTTCTTCCATTAAGTCCTGTGGATGTTCCTGTGGAGTACTCCTCTTCCTTCAATATCATTATAATACCAGAGGTCAGATCCTTAACTTGCAGCTTTCTCCTTCATGGGGTGTTAGAGACTCACTCTTGTGGGGTCTCATCTAAGGATCTCAAATTTTTCAGATAGAGAAACACAGTTCATCTGTCAAAGCTCAGCAGAGGAAGCAGCACTACAGTAGCACATGTGTCTTTGGATATCATGCCAGGTATGTAATATTTTTACACCTTGGACGTAGGTTTTTGATTGCTGCTGAATGGGAGCCTGATTCCTAGAGCTTGAAGCCTCTGCTCTTCCACACTGGCCATACTAAAGCGATGTCCAGAGTTCCAGGAGCCTGAGCTCTCCACCCATTTTAGATCTCAATAAATGATAGAGTTCTTGTGTTTGAATTTCTTACTTTGCATCGTATGTAGGAAAAAATACATCTTGTGGCAAAGTTCTTCTGTGCCTGCATCCAGGGATAGCATGATAGAGATAGCAAAGGGCACTTTGTGGTTATGTACCCTTGAGTTTCTTTGCAACCATTTGCATTGAAAGGTAAAAGATTACAATTGCCTCAGTGCTTTCTGGAAACCCTAAGGCAGGGAGGGTAGGAGCTGTCATCTACAGAGATTAGAGATGGAGTATCAAGAAAGGGAAGGAAGAGGGATGGATTTGGCATCTACAGAAGTTAATATAAAAAAGCCAAGCCTGACGTGACATGAGTGAATTGTGGGGTTTGTTTTCTTTTTTGTTTGCTGTAGTGTTGCTCCTCATCCCATGTTGCACAGGAAGCTTCGGGAGGAAGGTGGGGAGGGCTTTACCAAGATACTATGTTGGGTGGTTACAGGATCACACAATTTCTGCTGGTCTTGTGAGGCCCTTGGCGATGACTTTTTTTTCCTTCTTTTTTTTTCTTTCAAATGAAAAAGTCTGCCAAAACATCTTCTATAAATAGATCTTTTAAGCCCAAAATTTCCATTTTACTTTTTTTAATCTCAGTAACAGCAAAAAGCATCTGATCTTACTTATGTTTGTAAATGTTTCATAAATGTGAAAAACATGCATAAACAAGAGAAAGCTAAAAGTAAAAACTAATGTCAATACTGTGATTCTGCAGTGCACTATGAATGTGTTTTAAGAGTCTATTTCCATAAAGTTGTAAAATTGGGGTTTAAGGATCTGATCTTAGAGATTATCAAAGCTGTCGTGTAATTTTCCACTGTATGTGAAGATCTGATGCATCTATTCTATATTAACAAGACACTGGAGAGTTAAAAATGAGTGGAATCCATAATATGCTGTGATCTGCTGATAACAATGACAGAAGTTACCGTTTTGGCAGCCCTGCTTCGTGACTCACGTGGCACCAAAGAAGTGGTATAACTGCATATGATTTCTTCATCGCATTAAATGATTAGAAGATTGGAAAAGGTGAAAATCCTGAGCATTGGGAGCCTTTGCCATCTGCATTTTCTTCCTGTCCATGATGTGTGCTGGGGTGCAGGTCCATGGGCACAGCCAGTGACCTGACCTTCCTCTGCTTGTGGGCTCTGGAAGTGAATGTGCATGACTCTGTGTGAGAGAATGAATCCCGCTCGCATGGTTTCAGCTGCAAGTTATGCTTTTAAAAACTTGATGGCCCTTAAAGAGCAACTCCTTTCACATTTAAATTTTGCCACCCCATGCCTCTTTCAAGATGATTCAGGCTCCTTCAGGAATAAATGAGGGGTGCATGAGAACAAGCCATAAGAATTATGTTATCCTGATCTTTTGCTCCTGACAACCTTGCTGATGTGCAGTGAAATATAAAGGGTTTAGAGCATGATTCACTATTAAACATTAAAGAGAAAAAGTTCAGCTATTCATAAATTAATGTTAAATCTGTTTTCTGCAGCCAGTCTAAGGCTGGTGATAGCTCGCTTGTCTGTACTTAGTAAAGAGCAACGCTCTCTAAAGAATCACATCCTATCGTTTGTGCTGACAGCTATTAAGAAAAATATTTAAAATACCTCTTAAAATTGTATATGTAATTCTTGGTGAAGTGACATTGCATTCTTTTCATCCAGTCATCACCCTGTGCTAGGACTGGAGTTTGTGACACACTAATTAACTCTGATTTAGCACAACCATTATTTTCGGAGTTAATGGTTAGCGAACATTGTCTAATATTATTACATAACCATTAATATGACTAAGGTAAAAAACGAGTTAAGTAAAATGGGAGGAAAGTTAACATGGCAATTCAGAAATACAAATAGGATTTTGAGTTTCCCAGCAGTAAGTCAAATAAAACATCTGCGCCATCCATCTTTAGAAAATAAGGCATGAGGAGGGACAATTCCTGACTTCTTAAAAGATTCAGTTTAGGGTGAAATTCATTCCTTGGCAGGAGCACAGCTCCACCTCTGTGCATGGTGGTAGCCTCATATTGCCCTAGCTCTTGATATTATGTAGTAAGTAACAGTGATTTTTTATTTTTTTTTTTAATTATTTTTCTCCCTCCCCTTCCCCCCCCAAAGAGTTTGAGCCCTGAAGTCACATCTTTCACTGAAGGGAGGATGTGTCCTGTCTCCCCTGAGCAGGTCTGATGTGGACACTTCTGTCTTGGGCCACTGTAAGCAGTACTGGGCATCAGATGAATGGTTTCTCCAGGTTTGAGATTGCCATAGAGACATGTTATACCAAGTCATGCCATTGCTCCTGAGTGAAATGAAAGCTTGTTTAAAGCCACGAGTTTGGTTTTCTTTCTTTTTCTTTTTGCTGCTGTGCCAGCCCTGTGCTCCTGAGAGCTCCTGCAGCGCTGTGGTATTGCTGCACCTTCTGGGGCTGGAGGGAGGGGAAGCAGAAGGTGATGTATGCTGGGTAGGAGATGGTCTATGGATGCTGAATCACTATGGGTAGACCCCAGGAGAAAGGTCCTGGCAGAAGGTCAAGAGATTAGTGTTGGGCAGTGAGGGAGTAGAGAAAATACTAAGAATGAAATTGGCACATAAAAATTGAGCTGAGTTCCCTAAAATTACCTTTCTCATTTTGCTTTATATGCAATTAATAGTCTCAGACCTGATACTGAGACATTGCAAGTTGTCTCTCTCTTATTTCCCTCACCTATACAAGCTGCATCTTAAAAAGCAGAAAAAAGCAGCCAGCCTGGGACATTAAACACCCCCTGCCTCTCACAGATCGGCATAGCAAAGTAGGACAGCATGGAATAAAAGTGGCACTCCCACCAGAAAGATCCAATAATGCTTTGGGGAAAAAGATTTAATATGTTCTTTTAATAATAAGTCTTGTTGATTGGTATTTTTCTCTGTTTATGACGGATACTTTGCCAGTGGGGAAACTCTTTGCTTGTCTGAGTTCATCTAAGAAGATTAAGCTCCAAAAGTTCATGACTAAAAAGCTCATCTGCTTTCAACTTTATTCCTCACCTTGAACATGTAATCTGATGAGTGATTTCTGTATAAATATATAGACGGGTTTTGACTTTGGCTGAACTAAGCTCAAGACTTATCTCCCAACTAGCAGGAGGTGAAAACACTGCTGAGGTGTTTGTCAGCAGGAGTTACAAACTGTTTGTGTGCCAGCACATTGATGTTCTGCAGGGTTTGTCCCTGTAATCCGCGCAAAGGGAGAAAACTCTGCTTGTGTAACAGGACCCACTGCAGGAGGATCTTTAACAGATACACCAACAGTTCAGTTCACGATGAACGTTGCAAAGGGATTGCTGATAGCCATTGAGTGAGTTACACACGTGGTGTCAGTTCATGCATTGCCCTGGCACGGAATGGGGCATAAGCTGTCATTTGAGAGGAGACGTCTGCATTTGATGGTTTGACAGTCCACGTTGGGGTGTGCCTCTGGAAGAGGCTGGATGATTGTCCTTGAAGCTTGTCAGTCCAGTTGTGTCCCCCAGTGCCTCAACCCTGACACAAAAAGGAAGCGGGCAGGAGAGGTTGATCCAGGGCTGGGGCCGTCTGCTTTACTTTCTCTGTGGAATTCCCTATTTGTGATCACCGAGTGCTCTGTTGTTTTCTTGTCCCTGTCCTGCCTTTGGACAACTGGCAAAAGTTAGAAAAAGGGAGGAGGAAGAGGGAAGAAGGAGTTTGCTTCTAAAGTTTTACCACACTGCCATGCAGGTTCTTCAGTACACAACGGTACGAACTTGAAAACCTAGGAAGCACATTTAATTGCATTTAAAAAGGTACCCAGCATCAATTCCTAAAAGGCTTTATTATCTAAAAAGAATATGTGTTTACTGTGTTCTGGCAGTGGTCTAATTTTCTGTGTAAATATTCAAACAGGCTTGTTACAATAAAAAAATCTCTAAAAATACAGGTAAAATTTTGATTACCTTGAAGCTTTACAAGGGATTTTGAGTTAACCACCCAAACTAATTAAGTAAAATTATCCTAATTTGTTTATTATGTTAACGATCTGAATTAATTTATAGTAATTTAGCATGTATTACTAAAGATTTATTATGTTTCCTACCAAATGACTTAAGAGCTATAAATCCCATGGTTAAATGTAATTAGCGGAGACATATTTATCGAAAGGGATAATTACATCTGATAAAAGTTCTTCAGTTAGGCTTAATTAAAACAGATTATTCCCCCATAAATGAAAAGTAAATATGGTAATTACTGGATAGATATTCATTGCAAAAATGAATATCTCAGCATTTTAATTTTCTAAGGGGGTGGGAAAATCAACTATATAACTGATTGCTTCCCAATAAACTACGATTAATAATCCCTAGGAAACATATTTTTATAGGAGTAAACATTTCGATAGCTAATAACTGAAGAGTAGACACTAGTCAGAAAAATAAACCATTCAGTCTTTTTATTTTTTTGAGTGGACTGTTGCTGCTTTGAGCTGATGAATTACATGCTAGAAAAATTACATTTTCTTCTAATAAGACTGTCCTGAGCTCATCTAAGTAGCAGAACTGAGGAAAAAACACACCATTTCTGCTGATGATAATATGGACTGTAGTTTCCTATGCATACAACAAATTTACAGTGGTTTCTGATGCTAAGAGAATTTATTTAATACACATCACTGCACATGAAGAGATTAGATTGTAAGTCTGTTTTTTCATAATTTATAAGTACATTGTGTTAAAAGCACTTTCTGTGGGGCTGTCACTTATAAATCACATTGAAAAGAGGGGGCAGAGCTGAGAGTAGCAAAAATATAAACATGCAAACCCAGATCCTTTTCTTGGCCAGAATTACTCAATAAAAATACTTGGAGACAAGGAGGAATAAGTGGGCTCTAACTCCTTGATTCACGGCTGCCTGGGTATAAATGAGTGGAAATGGAGACATTTAAACTCAGATCACTGCCACAGAACATGGCTTTCTACTGGAAGAATTAGGACAGAGTGTTTTGGCTGGAGGAAAGGTTGGTTTGTCCTGCAGTACTTAAATTTTCTAATTTTACAAATGTGTGATGTGAATTGGCTGCTCTTTGGTGTGTCAGTGAGAACTGCCGCCATTTCTCCTGGGATTTGTAATTGTGGTGGTATGACTGGATAATCAATGAAGGATATAAAATTTTGTGACTGTGTCTATGAAGTATTTGAGGTCATTGCAGCTTGCAAAAGCTCTCGTGGATGGAAATACACATGTAAGCTCAGACAGCTGACATCTGTGGCTGCCCGAGCCCACTGGCAACACACTCTTGAGGTCTAGCGGGAAGTGTCTCAGGAAAATGCCAACGACCAGAGTGGTTGGGGAGGAGGGGATGGTCATTGGAATGCAACACTACAGAGTTTGAGACTCATTTTGGATCTGTCACTGTCTGTTCTTTTGGCCAGAAGGTTTGGAAGGAACGGGTTGGTATTTTGGTGAAGAGTGTATATGTTAAAAAAAGGTATTTTGGTGGTGGGATGCACACTAGTTACAAATTTAGATTGCGTTCTGGCAGTAGTTCATGCTAAAACAAGGACTGAAATTTAGAATATGATGAAGCCCTTTTTCATGGGTGGCTGAAGCCCTCTCTCCTCCTGTAGACACTACCAAGCCTAAGGTGGGGGCTCAGACCTGTGATGTGGCAGCAACCTCATCCAGTGCAGCCTCCCCATCTGCTTTTCTTCTCCACATTATCCAAATAAAGCATTTCACTTTGGAGTTTCTCCAGTGTTGCACAGCCACATAAGATCAAGAAAAACTTTCCAACCTTTTCTTTCAAAGTAACGTTTTTCATGGAAAAGTGTGACCTGAATTTGAAGGTTAAACAAATAGCAAAGGGTAAATAATCCATATAGTGAAGCTAAGATTATTTTCTTTTGGGTCAAATGAAATGTTCTGGATCAATCCAAAATGAATTTTCCAGAAATCCCCCAACAAATATTTCAGTTTGAGCAAGACAGGTCCCTTCCATCTCCCTAACCTGTTTTTCATTGATCGCTTCCATACAGACAGAGTAGGTTGAAAGTCAGGACTGGGATCAAGAGGTGCTCCTAGGAAGGAAGGAAGGAAACAAACAGGTTAGCCTCATTACTGAGAGGGGCTGATTTCTATAGCTACTATTTAAGATCAGATTTTGCTAACAGCTGTAGTTTATGCCTGATAATGAGAGAGCTCAGGAGAGCAGTGGAGGCGAGGCAGTGATGGATTTACCAGAAGGGAGAATTCAGGAACTGTATCTGGGGCAAAGAACTATTAAAACTCTGTAGAAAGTGGTCTTCCAGGCTTTTAAAAGAACACGAATTGGGTGAGGATCTTGGGAACTGAGCTGGGAGATAGAAGAAGAGCAGGAGCTTTGAGGTGACACACAGACTTTCAGCACAGGGGTTGCTGATTGACTAACTCACCAAATACCTGTGCACAGGAGGAAGGTGGAAATCTGAAATCTCAGAACAGTAACAAGTTTCTTTCCATTCTGAAATGAAATTGACTGAGGCAAAATATTAAATTATATTAATATGCCGTAATCTTGGTGAACATAATTTCATAGACCTTGTTGTTTATATGCTTTTCAGACAGTTCATGATGCGCATATCTATAACAATTTTACAGAGCTAAAAGTAAATGATAAACATTCTTTATTAGCAGTAAAAGATTGAGAGGTATTTAATCCAGGGTGAGTGAAGACTCCAGCACACACTCAGTAGTTTTTGCTACCCGAGAACATTTCAGCATGTTTGTGTAGTATCAATGACAGTATAACTTGGACCATTTGAAAACCGTGAAACTGAGAAAGGTTTGTGCTTCTGCTTTTGCATCTAGAAGAGAGTAAAAGAAAACAGTTTGCCTAGACTGCTCCTCATCTTTCCCAACTTCTGAGGAATTATTCAAATGGCTGTTTTTAAAGTAATATATCTTGATTTTTTCACTATGGTCTACAGACCATTACAAGGAACTTAGCCTTGGCCGGGACCTTTTGAAATGCTGTTTCTGGTGTAGTTCCCTTTGATGAAATGTACTAGGGCACCCAAAATAACACTTAAATTACAGAGCTGTTGGAAAGACTGTGAGATGAATCTCAGTTATGCTTGCGTATTTTTGGTTTTGCTATGTTATTTGATCACTGTCCTTAGAGATGATCCAGAATAAAAGCTTTTCCAGCAAGGACGCACTGTCCCTCTGCTCCCTCCACTCACGTCAGTCCTGGTTCTTAAAAGCACAGTAGACCTTGGTATGTATTATTTGACTCCCTGGTTGTGCAAGAGAGAGTTACTCTGGAAGTGCTCTGTAGAAAGCAAAGGAAAAACCACAGCTTCAAGACGCCAAACCTGACCATGCCTCATAAACTGGACTGATGATGCAATACGAAACAGAGCCTGTGTTGAGACTGGAAGAAGCTGCTAAATAGCTACTGTGATCTTCAGAGGAGAGAGGGAGCTGGTGCTCTCTGGTCAGACCAGAATGATTCTGTACTTTATGAAGCAGCTGATTACTGTGGTTCAGCACTGGTGGATGCTTGGAGTTTAATTTGGACTAAACCATAGTAGGGTCTGGTCCACTTTAAACTGCACAGAAGAGTTTGTATCTTCATGTTGTTTGGGTGTTTTGTGTGTTTTCTATTGGTGTGTGGCCTGAGTGATGAACACACATACCAACGGAAAACCCACTGAGTTGAATCACTAGAGCAACAATGTCAAGATGTATCTGGGGTAGGTGATGCATTTAATAGTGAGAGTGGAAGGGTTTGGTTTTTCTAAAATCTGAACAGTTTGTTGGTGTTCTTTTTGGCTGAAAATGGCTGTTTTCATTATAACTCTTTTCCTATAAATAAGACTCGTCTGGGAAAAAAAGTAGGTTTTGGGTGTTTGGTGTTTGGTTTTGGTTTTGTTTTTTTTTTGGTGTTTTTTTGTTTGCTTGTTTGTTTTGTTCAAATGCTCAAATTAAAATTTATCACTCTGGCATTTTTCCCAAAGTGAATGGCAAAGACGAGACATTTCAGAATGGTAACAGTTTCTGTAAAAATGGAAACCGCATTTAACTTACTATCAAGGCCACTTGCTATGAAGATATCTAATTAAAGCATTCCTTTTTAAATACCTCTACAACACAAGCACATTGTATGTTAAAGAAGTTCCATTAATGTTAAAGACTCTACCAAAGAGTCTTAAAGAAATCACCATGATTGCTATTGTGTCCAGTTAATCACAGTTCCATATATTCATATCTTACAACCATACATAACATTTTCTGTATACATAGGGTGTACATACTCGGTGTAATCCAAGTCTTTTCAGTCTCATACTCTATTTCTGGCAGTTTTCAATAGCAGATATTCAAGGAAAGAGCAGAAAAAGGGAGCAACTGAAGTGTGAATTTTCTCCCTAGATATTTTCATAAATTTTGGCAATTGTGGCTTAGAGAATTTTGTAAGTTAGATGTGAGTTAGAATTTTGTAAGTTCACATTATTACATGTAATATCTTTCTTCCATGAACTTGTCTTATATTTCCTCATACTTGTATGAAGAGTTGGTCCACACAATGTCTTGTGCCAAGCAGATTTAAGAAATAATTTTAGCTTTTGTGAAAGAGACCTTCCTTTTGTTTGTTTCAGACTGGCTTCTGGCATTTTAATTTTTGCCTTCTTCATCTTGTATTTTGAGAAATAGAGCAAAATTACATTTGGTAGAGTTTTTCATACATACTTGGTTGAGCTAGTTACCCCTTCCATTGCTTTCTCTAGTTCTGCTCCATACATTTTGAAAGATGGAACCGGTGTTACCTACAGAGATGGCAGATGTTGATTGATATAGTGACAATCTCTTACATTTTTAAAATAACTATTGTGTTCCTATTAGGACCTAATATTGTATTTACTTTTTTGACCACTGCTTCAAGTAAGAGCATATTTCTAGAGAGCTATTCGCAATGACTGAGGTCTTTCCTAAGTGGTCATAGTTAATTTGGAGATAATACGTGTGTATAGATAGGCATTAATTTCTTCTTCATGACTTTAATTTCTTGACATTGAGTTTCATCTGCCATTCTATCACCTCATTGTTTTATGTGCAGGATACCTCACAGCCAGATTTGGTTTCGAGTATCTGGAAGAGTTTCATATATTCAGTGAATTTTGTCACTTGAGGATTGACATCAGTTTTCCTGTTACCTGTGCATGCAGTGAACAGATCCCATGGGACGATTGTTTCTTTCTATGCTGGGTTTGCTCTCTCACCCTGTCAGTGGGGTCAGAAATACCATCTTGGTTTATCCTGGGACACCTGAAACTCCTTAAGAGCTTTTAATGAACAATATGACCCAAAGCTTTTCTGAAATGGAAGTACAGTATTTCACCTAGGTCATTCCTCCAGTATGTTTGTGAGGCAAGACTTCTTTCAACAACAGCCATATTGGCGTGTTCTCATATTTATTTAACTGTCTGCTAATTCTTTTCTTTATTGTCCTTTCATCCATCTGGTCACATTTACTGGACCTAGCTCTTTCCATCTTCTGGAAAGCCTTTTAGAAATTGCTGTCATTTTTTCATTTCTTCCTGTCTTTAATACTGAGCTGAATGTTGTAAGCGATAGGGTACATGCCACAGTAAGTACTTTGGCAATTTCATATCCAATACTATCTTGGTGCTGGTGACTTGTTACCAGTAATTTTATTCATTTATTCTGAAACTTCTCATACTGACATTTCAGTTTGACACAATTTCTCAGACATATTTCCTGTGTAGAAAAGGGAAAAAAAAAAAACCACGAAAAACCTCTCTGATATCTGAACATCCTTAATCTCTTCCATCAAGAAAGCTGATGTAAAGAATGCAGTTACTGCTGGATTTTTTTTGCCTTTTTTGATTTTTGCAATGGTTTTATCTTCCTTCAATCTTTCTTTAATAGCTCAATTTCTTATCAGCCCTGCAGACTCTTTGGTAGGACTCCTTTTTGAGTTGTGGGTTTAAAAAGTTTTTGCTAGTTAGTTTTTGTGTCTTTGGCATGTTGATTGTTGGAAATACTTTTTTTTTTTTTTTTTTTTTGGCCTACTTTCTTAAACTTTTGAGATAATATGTTCGTTAGCTTCCTAGCTAAGAGTTTCAACTCTTCTGTTTTACCTATTTGGACTTTTAAAGAGGGCCCTCTTATTATTCACCTCTTTCTCCCTCCCCTTTCCCCCCACCCCCTGTTTGACCACATCAGCCTTTATTTGATCCTTTTCAAAGGGTAAGTAGAAAATGTTTCTTCTGAAGATCTCCTATGGTTTTCTGAATAGTCCCCATGCCACCGATAAACATCTTGCCCTTTTATCTGCAATTTTGTAGTTTCCTAGTAATAATAATTTTTAGGTAGCTCTTAATTTAGAGTTACGCATTCCTGTAGATCTAATCTTCCTTATCATATCACTGTCTCAGTTACATAATTAAGATTATTGCTGCTGTTCCTCCTATGCATGTTTGTCATATCAGTTCACAGGAATGCTTTAGAGTAAACACTTTCATCATGAGTATTTTCTCAACTAGACACTGGCCGTTTGATCTCTCTGATCTCACAAGCAGCTTTTCTAGAGTCTCTAGCATCCTGTCTCCCTCTAGGTTTAGATTTGCCTCCTGGACTTCCTTCCTGCCTCTCTTGGTCTTGCTGATTAGCTGGCCATCACTAGAAGTTCTTCTCCAAGAGTCTGCTGATGTTTCCATGGTCAACTGTAAGATGTATTTATTACAATTTATTACTATTTTATATATATAAATATGTAGTATATAGCATAGTTACACCATTAACCCTTTACAAAACAGTAGGGAATATTTGAAATCCATCTTAGAGAGAGACCAAGAGGGTACAGACTTCTTGCATAGAGAAATGTGGGTGGTGTTAGGAATAGTGTTTTCTTTAGAATTCTATTTAAAAGCACACAGAGCTAGGGCTTTTATCTAAGAAAAAGAAAGCAAGCTCCTCTTTTCCTGAGCAACTCCACTTGTAAATGAAAAGAGCTTACCCTAATCCCTGCAGCAAGTGGTGATGAAAACCAAGAAATCCAACAGGAAAAGGCCTTTTTCTGCAGTAGCACAAGACTCCTCAGGCCAGTTAATTATTCCTTTCCTCAGCAGCTTAAATTACAAAATCTCTTTAATATTCTTGACCTGTAGTAGAAGAATATGACTACTTATCCTCAGTATTACAGTTCCTTATGGGATGCCCCATCATCCAACAGCAAAAGGGTCATTGTAAGAGACTTAATAGTGCCTGAAGGTTTAATAACCTCTGAGGGAAAAAATAGCTTGAAGACAATGATCGTTAAAAGGCAGAGCATTTTGTTTGACATATCACACCAGACAAGACTGGACTATGGCTGTTATTGAATTACAACTATATAGGAAGTAGCAATGAATTGACCTTGTGAAACTATATTTTAGGATTTTTTTTAATTTCAGTGTGTGTTTTCTTTCCTTCTTGGTACAAGGAAATGTTTTCTGAAACTTTCTAGGAAGTATAAGTTAAAATACTGTTTTAGAAATTTGGGGGGAGGTGTTGGAATTTTAATTTCTTTTGTGATGTGTCAATAATAAATCATAATATGGCGTGCATAATATCATCTTATAAAATATTCTATTTGTCTTAATTAGGAAGGTTTAATTCTTGAATTTCTCTGTGAGATATCAGAACTGATGTAGTTTTTGGAAAGCAATACCATAACACTGTCCAGACATGCCTGATCAACATGAGTGGTTCTCTTTTTCCAGGAAAGGCTTTGTGTTTGTAGTGTGTTCCAGTGTTTGTGATCCTATTCTTCCCACACTACATAAGCTGTGGAAGTGAGAAGTTTGAGTGATGGCTTTTGAAGAGGGTGTTTTGGCTAGATCAGGCTTGGAATACCGAAACTATGGTATTTTTAATAGCTTTTTTTTTTTTTTTTTTGAGTGGTTGTGAAAAGTAAAGTATTTGTAATTGTCTCAGATTGTGGGCCCAAATTTATGAGGCACTTCTGGCAACTTTGGTCTCAGGCAAGTTACATTAACCTGGTCTCAGGACAGAAATCAATCTAAATGCAAAACTGACTTCTTTAAGCTGTGTTTCCCTCAATAATTTCCTTCTTTCTTTTTTTCTTGCACACACACCTGCTCATTTGCACATGTGCAGACAACAGTCTAGTACATTGAGCTAAAGTATAAGCCAATCAATCTATGTGTCTGGAGGAAAATAGAGGGATTGTTTATTTCCATACCTAATTACTCCTTATTAAAG